>CAJHQP010000684.1:0-162275 GCA_905132765.1 Moricandia arvensis
CAAAATTACCCTAATCTTTTTAAAATTAAGAAAGGAAAGTATAACAACGGTAAGGAAACAATCGTCTATTTTCCTGGATCCTAGTCTGCTCTCGCTAAGCTTTTAAGATAGTGAAAACAAAAGGTAGTGAAGAAGAAAGTGTCATTGAAACGTTTATTCATGACTCAAGAGTCATAAAATACATGAGGAACAGCTAAAATAAACAAAAATAAACCACTTAGAACTGTCATTCACTCGTTGTGAATTCGAATTCACAGCTCAGTGGTGTCATTTTTTCCGTTCTTGCTTGTGCTTTTTGGTTATGGACTTTCAGAGTTCAGACCAGTCTATTATATACGTTTTCTTATAAATTTTAATACAATTCTTTTCTATATAGTTTGGAGACCACTAAACCCAAGTACACTAACTCTTTAAACATTGGATGGCGATGATAACTGTTATTGATCGTGTAAGAAATAAAAAGTTGAAAAGAAATGCGTGAGACATCTTTCATTCTACACATTCGAACCTCACGGACAAGTCAATTACAAAAGGGGAAAAAGAACTTCACACCCTTAATCTCACAAGGGCAACTCCAATTGGTAAGAAGTAGAGTTTCACTACTTTGGTATTATGAGCAAAAACTTAGGGCACAACAAACTTAAACAACCCCTTTTTCTTTCTTTCTTTCTTTCTTTCTGCACATCAGATTGTCTTAGGCTTCTCTTCCTATAGCTTCTGAGAAAATGTCATTCCGAAAATAAATTGTATAAAAAAAAAAGAAGGTATGATAGTTTCAAGAACGTAGGCTCCATCCACGTGCAGCTAATGCAGTCCGTATTCTCATAGCTGCTTCTGCTGTGTCATTCAATGGCGGATAACTCCAACTTTCCGACATCTATAAAAAAAAAACCATCAATACCAAACAAGGTCAAAGAAGAGGATGAAGACAAGGGAGGATGTAGCAGAAGTGTCACCAGAGACTCTTTAACAAGATCCATTGCCATGGAGAATGAAAAAGGGAGAAAAGATAGCTACAATGTTCAAAGAAAATGTAAAGATACTTACGTCTTCCAAGCCTGTAAATGGGCGAACGACTCCTCGTTCCCTCAAAGATTTGTGGAAATCTGCAATCTTCCATTTACAGTGATCAGCTCCAATAACATACACTGGTTTCCTGCAGCAGAGAAGGATTACTCATATTATAAACTTTAAGTTGTACGAAAAAATAAGAAAACTGAAAGGGCTGTCTCAGTATGTTTATCTACCCGGTACTGCAGGCTTCGCTTATGAGACTGACAGAATCTGCGGTCACTACAAAGGCATCACCCCAAGCTAAATGTCCCATGTAAGGATTTGGTTCTGGATTAGAATTATTACAACAATCGTTAGAAACTTTTTCATTGCATTGTGTTTGTGTACAAAGCTCATCAGTACCTTGGCCATTCCAAATAAAGACTTTTGGGTTATCTCCTAGTTCTTTGAAAATTACTCTTGAAACCTGTGCTTGCGTAGTAAAAAGAAACAGGTGAAACTCAAGAACATCAGCTATAACCATACAAGTAAATAGAAACATGTGTTACGAGACCTTTTCAGGGGTTCTGTAGGAGAGAGCGATTCTGACACTTCCACAGCTATCAAGGACACTAAGAAGGGCGTCTGTTAGCTGCTTTGCGAGGTCTGCGCCATAACGGCAGTTACCTGTTCACAAAGTCAAGAGAAAACCATGGCAATAAGGTCTAAGCATCATTTTTCAAAAGAAAAAGGCGCTCATGTGTTATATGCTGCAAGTGTAAGAACGCTATCTAGTAACTCAACAGAGTAACAGAACTTACGTCTAGGCCAGCCAATGTTAACTACAACTAAGGGCTTTGGAAGAGCAGCAAACTCATCATGCCAGGCACTAGCTGATTTACGGAGTGTAGCATAATCAATCCCGTGTAGAGCTCCAGTAGTCAAGACCTGAAAATAGATGTGCATATTCACGGTATTACAAACGAAATTTCCGCCACAAGTTTCATCTAATATGATGGAAAAGAGAATGGAGCAAAAAAACAATGGCACTTACTACATGATCCTGAGGTGGTTCACGTGGAGTTATCCAACTACGCATAAATCTAGGAACTTGCTCTTGCGCTTCGAGGGTCAGAGGGTAGTAGTCGTGACGAGGTGTGATCACCATGTCAAACCCATTTAAGTGTGATCTAGGATGTTGTATCTACAAAAAAGAAGACCAAAGTTCCATTATTAGAATTCAGAGAATCATAGAACAAAAGCCTCTCCTTTTACACGATTCGGGAACATAATTACTCCAACTAGATACTAAACTAAAATTTATATACAGTTTTTCAAAGCTAAGCCTTGAGCCTCTAAGTGACATAAAAACAAGGTTAAAACATCAAACCAACCTGAACAACGAAGACGTTTTCAGAAGCCAGACGCCTTATGGAGCTAGCAATAGAAACTGTATCTCTCCCGCACGCAATCACTACCAAAGGACCATCCCTGCGAAAAGAAAATAAAAATCCATTACCTAGACGGATTGCAATACGTTCACGCTTAGCTTCCTACGTTCAATTCATAAAAACGCCACAAAAAAAAAAAAAAAAAAATCCAAAGTAACATACTTTTCATAGGTGTCACGAGCCATGGTGACAATACTCTTCACGTCAGCCTCAAGAATAGAAGACAAGCCTACACTTCCACCATTCTCAGAGGGCACAGACGAGATGTATTTACTTTGTTTGGATCCAAGCATCAATCTAGAGTAGAGGTAAATATGCCTGAGAATAAAGTCCAACTTCTTGTGAAAACCAACAGGGAGCCAGTGTAGCCACTCATTGATTCCTCCTTTCGGCCTTGTAACTCGCTTGCATCACAAAAAAAAAAAAAAAAAAAAAGAGACATACAATCTCAGGAAACCAAAAACCACTGCTCAAACCCTATACTACTTTGCAGAGATCAAGATGAACATCACTTCTTCTACACATGCTAAAGAAGTAGTAAGATTGCAATCTTATTCTTAGCAAAGCTAGAAACATAAACTACATCCCGACAACAACCAAGTATAAGAGACAATAATCCATTGTCCCTACAGAACCCCATGTCCGAGAAAACAATCATCAATCATAAACTGATGTAAAAAATGGAAACTTAGTGTCGGGAAATGCTAAAACCGAAATGAAAAAAATGATTTAGGAAGCGTGAATCAAACTTACGTAGAGGAGGTGATTTCCGGAGAAGCCTAGGGCACGAACGAGACCGATACACTGATTCTCGGAGCCAGGGAAACCGTTTCCGATAACGACGGCGCGTCTGACAACGTTCTGGGAACCGCCTTGTTCGAAAATCTCGGGTACGCCGGTAGATAGAGTGGGTGGATTCGGCAACAGGATTGGCCTCATGCCGGTTCTGATCAAAAACCCTAGAGGAAACCACGCCCGAGATTTAGGATTTGATCTCTCTCAATCCAACTTTTGTGAGAATATGCGAAAGAGAATGGCGTGGCTTTGACAACTTGCGAGTCGAACAGTGACAAACTAATATAAAACTGCTAAAACGAAATTTATTAAAAACATAGAGGTGTCTCTTTGGAAAGTTTCGCGTCTATTCTAATGGGCTATTTCTTAGGCCCAATATGTAAAATGTTGATTTAATGGGCTGTTCTTGTTCCTCACTCCGTCCAGAGTTCAGATGCAGAGGCCTTTTTCATTTTAAAAGCCTTGGTTATGAATCTTACTGTGTTTAGCTTAAGTTCATCAGTAAAGGAAGGGTTGAATTGAACTCTGATTAAGTTCGGTATAGAAGAGAATCTGGCGGATGTAATAGTTTGTAGTATCAAACAGAAGTCGCAACATAAACAACCAATATGTACGTGATGTAACATTACAGGTGCAAGATTCATAAAGACAAACCGGAAACAATTTTGGAAATACAGGGAACAAAAACTCACTCAAGTGACCAAAACTCCAAAAGGGATAGCAAATTTGTTTCATGAAACTCTCTATAGTTTCGACATTTACAATAGTTGCATAAGCGAGCAAGACCATGCCTTGTAACCTCAAACTCAAAAGTCATTCTCATGACAAAAATCAAGACTGGAAACTGCAAGGATGCGACTGACAAGAAAACAGTGGTCTGTTTCCGGTTGAAAAGTTTTTGAAGTACCATTACCTTCGAGAGAGCGTCAAAGATTTAAGATCTGCAGGAAGGTAAAGTGATGCCTCCACAGAAAGATGCGATCATTATGTACAGCACCAGAAATATCAAGCACGTCAACATTACCCTGTCAAAAACACACAAACATATCAAAACCTTTCCAAAAACAGTAAACTTATATGCCAAGTTGAAACATGATGGAATCTACATAGATCCTTACAAGAGCTTAGCGTTCTTCATCCAAAGAGCTCGACGTAACCTCTTTGATTGTTTCCTAAAATGAAACGCGTTATCTTGCATGGTAGCTGTTTTATCAACAAGAAGCTCAATCCTGTCACCTCTCTCCATTATCTTCTCAATATTCTCCACCATCACCGATCGAATCTAATAAACAATGAGAGAAACAACCTTATAATCACATAAAGCTTCAAACTTTCTCATGATCAAACCAAGTTTACCTCACTGACTTCTCCTCTCACACGATTAAGAGTATCAACACTTTGATTACTAGAGAAGAACTCCATCTGCTGATGCAAAACCCTCGAGAACTCATCGTTCATCGCGTAAGCTGGAGCATGATGCGCCACTCTCCCGTAGTTCTTCATGAACCTCATGTGAATATCTTCCAAATACGAAAACGGAATCCTCCCTATGCAATTCAATCACCGTCACACAAAGCTAAGCAAAGACTCTGAGTCAATTAGAGAGTTCCAAAATCACCATGGCAAAGTGAAAAAAAGAGGCTTACTTCCAAAGGTATCGTTGGCCATACAGAGAAAGGTAAGTCCATCGGATCTGAGGATGTGGAAGATGTAACGGTCTTGTGAGAAACAGAGTCTCTCGTCGGTTGTTTCCGGCGAAAGTTTCTCGAGGATTCGTCGTACCACGGCGCCTGTGTTTCCCGTGACGGCGCTGAACTCCGCTAATATCACCGTGCTCCTTGCCACTACCGCGTATATAATCGCCATCGGAGAACGTTTTTAATCAAAAACGGAATTTTGATGTTAGGTAGTGTGGATCACGCGCTCTGGCGTGAAGACAGAAGTCTTGAAACTGAAGTTTATGTCTAAAGAGCAAACGTTTCGGATAAAGCCCCTTGTTTTATTGGTATGTTAGAAATTGGCACCTGAATATTGTTTTCTATCATTTTAAACCCTAATATGATTGAACCATTTTCACCATCTTATTAATCTACTACAAGTTTAGATCGTAAGAATAATATGGTATTTTCCTAATTCGTAATTAGAGAATTGTCTCAAGTTAAATAACATTGAGGTGGTGGACTAGTCTGGTTGACACTGCAGAAAATAAAAGTTTGTCAAAGATTCTAAGTAGGTGTCCGTGGATGATGTCCTAATCATATGATCACGAGTTTATAATGTTGAATTGTATAAATTCTGAAAATCAAAGCTTAGAAGAAACTATGTAATAGTGTGTTGGATAAGGACAAACAACCCGCGACCACCAAAAACCTTTTAGTCTTCGTCCACTTTCTTCAACCTTTGTAGTACGGTAAGTATACATATCTATCTGTTGCTCTACATTACAAAATAGTGATCACTTTCATGTTGGCTCGAATATATCATCGTTATTGCATTAATGTTGGTCAACATGGTTAAGGAGGCTTGACCACTAGCTAGAGACGAACTTAACGTTCTTCATGGAACGAACTTTTTCAAAAATAACGATTTACTAATAATTTATCTCTTACGTCCATGCGCATGGTGTTGACGTAAACGGATAATTTATTTTTAACTAATTTAGGTTATACCAATCTATGTAAGAGTTTAGACTAATTTTTAATGGGAAATACAGTCTATTAAATAAATTTTTTTTTGGATATTCAAATGAAATTATGCTTATGGCTTAATATTCACGTGGTTACGAAGTAAAATGTATTGGGATATTTTCGAACCTCGGTTGCTAAACAATCCAAAATTTGCCTATCATTAGATCATCACTTTGTGGTTCAGTTTAACTTGAAGGATAAACACAATTATTTGACTTGTTTATCTACTACGTATACGTACTCTGAATCACAATTTTCATAACGTTGAGCGTGCATAACGGAATAGTTTTTCTACGAGCTTTTATATTCCACAAGTTTAAAGGAATAGGTCAACAGATATCACATATTGTCGATTACTTGATTTCAACCTCAGTCTCAGTTTGTAAATTCTTGAATAGTAGTAATACAATTCGAAACATGTTTTATAATTTTACTTTATAGGCTCCGTGGCTAATGACATTAGCCTAATGTCCTAATCATATGATAATTTTAGTATATATGTAAGAGAAACAAAACTTGGGTTTTTCTTTAGCGACACACTATCGATGACCAGAAGCCCTTTTAGTCGTCCTCCACCTCCAACCTTTACAGTCGTAACGCTTATATACAAAACAATTATGTCCTTTTGGCTCTTTTGTTAATTTTTTAAAGTTTATATTTGGTATCGAAACACATGCTCAAATAAATTGCTTTTCTACGGGCTTTTATATTCCATAGGCTTGTTAAAATTTGAAAAAAATTGATTTCGACTTTCTGACTATCAAAACTTACTAGTTATATAATAATCTTTTGGTATTTTAATTCTTGTGTTGTTGTTGATTTTTTTTCCTCTTAGTTAAGCTAATTTCAAGGTTTTGTCTTTTAAAAGTTTCTAAAATTCTAAATGCTCCATGACTTAGAGCAATTCCAATGGTGATTTTCTATCATGAAATTCTAAAATTATATATTGGTGTATGTATGTAAGAGTATACTAAAATTCTTGAAAACTCAACCAATAATATCTTAATTAACATATTATTGGTTGGATTTCTAAGAATTTTAGTATACTCTCAATTAAATATTATATATATATATATATATATATATATATATTTATACACCAATGTGTAGCTTAAGAACTCCATGGTAAAGAACTACCATTTTAGAGATGCTCTCATATTCTTTTAAGATAATGAAACCAAACAAGTTACCTTTGTCATTTATTCTCGCTCAAATTTGACATGGAAAGCAAAAAACAATCTTTCTGGTCACAAATAATTCAACTACGTTCGTAATATATAATATAGTAACTTCAAATTACTTCAAGGCCAATTCAGCTGTTCCCATTCCCAGATTGGTTCAGTTAAACCATCAACCATCTCCGAGTTCACAGAGAGATAACCATGTTCTCTTCCTGACATCGAAGCTTCTGGTGAGCTTTCCACACGAACTGATGTTTCACCAACTGCAACATCACGTGTAAGCCTTCTCTCTGCCTTAAAAATTCCCATTGGGCGTCTATCAAAAGCTCTTGAGATTCCTCTTGTTATGTAGACCCGACATAAGCTGAATTCATGTCTCAACTACAATAAAACAAAACAAAAATATCATTAATTACAAACTTATATATGATCAAGAATATTTTGCTTAAAATGTCAAGAAACAAACTATATATATATATATATGTATATATATATGCAAACCTTAGGGATGGAAACGTTGAATGTTTTGTCAACTGCTTTGTATTCATTCATCTTCCATTTTGTTTTTCTCCCTGTTGGTGCTTTTCCAGTGTAGAACACCATGGTTTTCTTGACTCCAATCATTTGGTTATCTCTGGAAAACACTGAACCTGGTGATCCAGTCGCTTTCCAGTACCCTGAACCAGTGGTTCTACTCGGTCTGCCTCCTCTTGCTTCGCGTTCTTGTCTTGGCACAAAGAAGAACCATTGCTCAGCATCTCTTCTACATTTATCTCCCGCAATATCTGCAAAAGGAAAAGAAAAACACAAGGAGAGAAGACGTGTAAGTTTCACACGATAGGTTTTATTAATTTTAGCAATGAAACAAGTCTACGTGCTATAAAAACCTAACGTATATTATGACTCAAAAAGTAACATGATGATGATTTTGACGCCATAGTGGGGGGTCAAAGCTACATTTCTAGTGAGGTTCACGTACTTGGAATGTGACTAGGCTCGACCTCGAAGACATCTAGAACGGGAATGACACGGTGCATTGTGTCACCACTCCTACCTTCGAGCTGGTTTCGTAGGTAGAACTCAACCAGTTCATCTTCCGTGGGATAGAAGCGAAACCCAACTGTAAGCTCCTCAGCCGCCATTGTTGTATGTGATAAAATAGATTTGCTACAAAACGAAACCTCTTTTTATTATAAGTTAGAGGTTGTGGTCTTGTTGGTATTAAATAAGTTGTTGAAGTAGAGATTGGTATCTCCGAGTGAAATGAGAAAAGTTTTACGCGTTTTTAGTTTTTCTTTTTGTTTGTTTATTATACTTTTTGTACGGATACTGGGAAAGAGGAGAATGTTCTTGTGTGCGAGTTTGATTAATGATCACTTTCGTTGTGGTGTGTTTATTCCTAAGTAAAGCTTTTCAGGAGCCACGTATGCCAGTTGAACGAGTCAAGCCTTTGTCTTGGCGTCAAATTTCAGTCTCTTTGTAGAATAAATTTATTTAAAATGTATTGTTCCATAAAAATTTTAGAAAATATCTATCAATTAATAAACAATTAAAACAATTCAACATGTCTTTTTCGGATAAAACAGAAAATAAATATATTGTTTCATTTATTCTTATATATTATTCATTTTATTTCATGTTTTCTGTACATTCATTTACATGTTTACTATTTAGTATTTACCACATGTAAATAATTTAGCAAATACATAAGAAAAGTAATAAATATTCTTTACTGATTACAAAAGATATGACATACATAAGAAACAAGAGATTCTTAGGATTAGAAGTCTTGTGAAAAATTATGTAAAATACAGATGAAACATTTTCTATTTAATATACATAATTCACGAATATTGGGAGAGATGCTCACGTTGAGCTTTAAGCGTTAGGCCCATCGATATCATGTACTCCCTCCGTTCCTGAAAGTAGGATTTTCTAGAATTTGCACGTTTATTAAGAACATAATTAATATTTATGATTAACTATATTATTTATTTCTATTATGCAGTTTCCAATAACTATTGACCAATAAGATTTAAACAGTTTAAGTATTTTTAATTAATGTTTCTTGAAAGTATACAATTCATTAACAATAATTAATAAAAGTACCTTAAAATTCTAGAAAATTTTATTTTGTGGAACAAAAAAAAACTCCCACAAAATCTTACTTTCGGGAACGGAGGGAGTATTACGATAGTCACGTACAAAACAATGTTTAGTCCGGTTCCCACGTTAAGTTTGATTATGAGTTGTTCTGCGTTGGCCTCAGAAATGGAACCTTAAAAATGTTAATTATTTTTCTGAATGTAAAAATTATACAAAAAATTAATGAAAAGTTTAATAAACAAAATATTCTTAATAATATAAATGTAATAACTCAATATTTGTAGGTTAATTCCATAATTTGTTGATAATTTATTTTAAATATTTTCTCTGCTTATAATAATTTTTTTGATCAAAATCTTTAATACAAAAGCAAATCGAACCTTTTAAAAAGAATATTACATGACACTGGTATCATTATAGAATGGTCCCAGAGATTAAGCGAATAAAGCTTAATAAAACTCGCATAACAAAGTTCTTAACATTTCTAAGTTTGTAACTATCATTGATCTTGTGGAATATGGAGTTTAAGATACAAATCAGACCGGTTTATCTTTCTTCTCGTCTTCATCCTCATCCTCGGATTGAACCAACTTCAACTTGAGTCAACCGTCTTCACGGCTGGCTCGAAGAAACTCTCTTCTAGGAATCCTAACTTCCTCCAACACAAGCCTCCCTTCTTCTCTATACGTCTTGAAGCTCATCCTCGTCATCGCCGGAGGATACTCTCTCCGTTCACCTTTCATGAGTGGTCCACACTCCTCATCGCTGCTTACTTCATCTTCTTTACCCTTTGTATCATTATCTTCCACGTTTTTGTTACAGTTGACTTTACCATCTTCCAAGTCGTAATAGCTCTCTGACCCTAGACCTTCCGTACACAGCTGCAGGCTGCTCTTCTCGGCTGAGGATGATTCCCTGAAGTGGAGCTCACCGAATATCTCTGTAAACGGTGGCGTTTCGTTGTGGTCGGTGACGTGGTTCCCTTTGATGGGGATTGGGTTCCAAGTTGAAGAAGAGGAGAGACTATCAAGAAGAGACTTTGTTGGTCTTGGGTGGTCGAATATTTGATGAAAGCTTATATAATAGTTTCCGAGAAAGTGAATCATCGGAAGATTTGCTAGGTTTTTATGAGAAATTACCGAGAAACTATCAATTTTACCGGAAACTTGTCGGCAATTTTCGATGAACAGAATTTGTCGGAGTAGTGTCGGTATAGATCGTCGGAATCTTGTGGGTACCAAAAAGAATTTCCGAGAACTTTTTTTCCTCGGAACAATTGTTGGTAATCTCTCGGGAGGTACGGACAACAACTAATTCTCAGAAAATTGTCGGATAATTTGACGGAAAATCGCCGGAGTAGTCGCCAAGACGAGATCGATGACAACTGACGCTATTAATTTTCTCGGTATGTCATAATTTTGTTGAGGTTGAAGTTAAATTATTTTTTTGTATCTTCCATCTCTCACTAAAACTTCATATTTCTTAGATCTCACCATGGTCATCTAATCTTCTCACAGCAAAAATTCACCATGGCTCTGTAATCCTTTCGGCCGACGAAGAAGGTAGTAATATTTAAGCTTTTCTAAAAACATTTATTGATATTCTTATTATATAATGCTTAATTTTCGTTATGGAAATGAGATAGTAGAATTTATATTAGATCTAGTGAGCTATGCGCTATTTTTGGGGGAGTGGCCTAAAAGTCATCGGCGTCTCTGCAGTCTGCACAGTGAAGGATGGGTTGTCTTGCACAGTTTTGTCTCCTCCATTGCTGCGAAATTCTTCTTCTCAATTATGTCGAAGGCAAGGTCGATGCGTGCGGCGGCGGCTAGATCTTCACGGCAGACCTGACATTCCGAAGATTGAAGATCTCTTCTTCTACGGCGTGGTGGCTAGGGGTTGTGTTGTATCCGGTTTGTCTCGGTTTTTATCTAACTTTGTTTTCTATTAAACCGTGTATAATCTTCGGTTAGAGTCGGTTTGTCACATGTAAAATAATTTATTCATAAGTTTATGTTGCTAACTCATGGCCCAATAAACTAAACCGGTGACTTCCTTGAATCAGACTCTGGCTCCGGCTCGGCTCCAAAGTACAAAATTTAATATAGTATATTTTTTCTAATTTTCTTTTATTATGTTCCTCCATAATTTCTCTGAGAGTACCACTAATTTCCCGAGAATACTCCTCGGAAACCACCGACATAAGTGAGATGAAACCGTTCGTCGTCTCTTTCCGACAAGAGATTCTAAGAATATTCCGACAAAACTTTTCATCGATAGTTTCCGACGATCTAACGATGGATACTGTTTTCCGACCGTCAAACTCCGACTAATTGTTGTTCCTCGGAAATTTCCCGAGTTTCATGGATTCCGACAACTCTGCGTGAAATTTTGCCGTCGGCATAGAGAATTATTCTTGTAGTGATAGGCTGCCATTGATGAAGGAACAGTGTATCAGTGTGCTCTTTTTTTTTTCGTGTGTGTGTGTTTTCTTTTGAGGTTGTAAGAGAGGTAGAGAGGACACGAGATGGACATGAACGAGAAGATGGTATTGTTAAATATATATTCGTTAGGAGGAACATACTCGAATAAAATGATAAAATATTTGGTATATTCTAATGTTCAAATGGAATCGGAATAATGTTTAAGCATGTATTACTTTTGTTTTTCATTTAGTTTTAATTGGACGATGGTGATGAATGATGACACTGGTCTAGATCATTTTGTGACACTGATCATAATAATAATATTAGTTGCGACCTAACCAACAATAGCCACTTCAAACTGAGGTAATTAAAATCTTACTCCTCGAAGTTAGTTTGGTTTTTCTGTTAGTAGTAAGCGTAATGATTTACTATTGCCTTTAATATAATCATACATTTTATTGTGCATGCACTACATTAATTAGATATATTATGTTTAGTTACGTTGTAGGCTGTTTATATATCTTATAATTGCATTAATTAGGTATCTTATCAAATCTAATTATTTATACTTCAACAACTATAGTTTAATACATGTAACCCATAGAACTTACACTGATAATCTATTCTTAAGTGAAACATTTTGGTATTATACTACAAAAATGACTGAAAAAATGTAAATGATAGCACATGACGTAGACAATATATACATGCATGATGCATCTATATGTTGGTTTCATTAAATGTTAACCGCACTGCTGAAATCACATTTCTACGAGCGTGTTTACATTGCAAGAATTAATATCATGATACTACATCTCCAATAAATCCATTAATGTTTTCTATGCGAAAAATACACAAAGGATGAAGAGAATGGAATAAAGAGGAGCGACCACGCAGCCATGTGGTAAGCACAAAGCGAACTATTCTTTTGCCTTTTACTAAAGAATACCTTGTGCTTTCTATGCCATGTGGCATACGCCTATTTTTGGAGAGTCCCATTTTCTAGTGGACCAAAAAAAAAGAAAAGAAAAAGTTGACAAAAAAAAAAGTTGACAAAAAAAAAAAGAGGAGCGACCAAGTGGTGCCAATTTTGGTGGCTACAATTATCTGGACACATGCATATAATTTTATATGGACTACTTATATATTATGGAATCATGCCACCATTCTTCTCTTTCCAAGACTTGTTTGATTTGATTTTTCCTTAAACTATCGCATCTTTGTACGTATAAAAATATTTAAATGACTCAGAACACACATCTTAAAATTTCTTATGCATCAACGCTTTTGATATTTAGGGTTTGATAGAAAAGAGAGAAAATATGTGAAGTTTAAACGGTACAACGTGGAAGCTTTCTACAGATTACAACATTTTCCGGCAAAAAAAAATCATTAAACTTCCAATAGTAGCAAACCACGACGGATTCGAGATATGGATTGACTCGATGTGATTGGTTGATTATGGGAGCCTCGTGATCCTCAACCACATATAATCTGATTGCATGATATAGGGAAGTATTCAACTATGAATTTAAGTTCATTTATATTAAAATGACAAATCTTTTATTATTCAAATGTGGATTTTAAAAAATATTTTAAAACTTAGTGTTATTAAATTTGTCATTTCATAAAATAAACTGAAATTTACTGTTATTAAATAAAATTTAAGTCAGAAATTTTAGAGTGCTTTAATTATTTATAGACTGTTTGAGATTAATTTGTTAATTATAGAAATAAAAATCTAAATCTCATAGTTTTATATAATTTTTTAGAGTGGTTTAACAAAAATCACTTTAAATTCTATATTTTATCTACTATCATCTAAAACCTCATTAAAAATTAAATCACTTCAAATTTTAGATTCAATACAGCCCCTTAAATGTTTGTACTGAAAGAAATATAATAAAAATCCAAATTTAAGCAAAAATATGCTTACAAAAAAAATCTAAAAATCTGTTTACTGAAATAAATATAACAAAATCTAAATTTAAGCAAAAAAATATATATCAAACATTATCGGTCAACAGTATGAAACCTCTATACTTTTGTATGCAACTGACGTGCAAATTTTTGACCCGCTAGAAAAAGTTACAATGTTTTTCTTTTTTGGTAAAAAAAAAGTTACAATGTTGGATAACATATTAATTTATAGCAATCTTATAACTAGTATACAAAATATTTATCATTATATTTTATAACATATTAATTTTTTCCTTAGTATTTTGAAATTATCTCTAGCTATTTATTCACACGATACACATAAATATTTGGTTATCTGTTCAGATTCAGTTTGAATATTTTGATTAGAGGTGTATTAGATATTTTATTTATATTCATAATTAGATTGTTTCAGTTTGGAAAATTTTGGGTTCGGATTTTGTAGGATATAACTGAATATCCAAACTATGTATATCAAAATTATATATTTTATATTGATATATTTTTGGATTTATTTATCAAACTTATATATCAATACAAGATACATGTTTGGGTTTAAGAAAAATATATGTTGCAGAATTTTTTTTATATAATAAGGAAAATATTTCAGAAATCGGATATTATCTAATCGTATTTGGATATGCAATTTCCTATAGTTCAATACCCCATCTGGTTTCAGATCCGAAATCAGGTTGGATTTTCAGATCCGGATATTATACACAATTCTATATACGAATATGAATTAAGCCTTGTTTTTTTGAATGAAGCCTATTTTACTAGTACGATCTTTTTCTTTTTATTATTTTTATTCAAACAGATTTCAACGTTATTATTAATTTGTGACTATGTGACAATTGTATTATGAACTTAATTAACGTTCATAATCCTGTTTCTTTTAGAGTTGTGGTATTTTTGGGCACCGGCACGTTTAAAATTTGCTTGCAAGTGGACAAAAAGTTAGGTAGGAAATTATATTTTGAAAAAGGAATAATTGTGTAGGTAGGTAGTGGTTGGTTGGTATTGTTGATGCGGAAGTTGTCCTCACTGAGAAATCCCCTTGACTTACCCGTCGATGTAGCATACGGAGAGGCCAGCTTACTTCGAATGGAATCTTTACAATTTTATTTTTTTGAACTGATTCTTACAAATCTGTTTCAATGTTAATTTTTAATCTCGATGCTATTGCAGAAGTATATTGAGTATTTCTCTAATTCCATATGATATAAGTACATCAATGTTAATTTTGTATATTTTGGAAACCTTAGTCTTTTGCATCATATTAGAGTTTCTTCAAAGCAAGGTTTAGATAATTATTTTGCCACTCTAAACTATTTTGTGGAAGTTTTTTTCGTTTGGTGGTTTGATCAATGATTCATTAATGGTTTTACACCAAAAGATCTAAGGTTTCAGTTTCTGAAGAAAGTAAATTATGTAGAATATTAAAAAAAAGACTTACAAGAGATTTTCAGCATGGTGCAATGAGTATCGTCAGAAATGGGTCTCTTAGAGCAGCTCAAAGTGATACAGTTAGACGTGAATCCGCATAAAACAAGTATAATTGTCGACTGTAATGTCGTCTATGTAATGTTTTTCAGAATAATTAATCAGTATCAGAAAAGGGAAAAAAATTGAGAGTGGGAACCATATAAGTGATTGGTTGAGCAATGAACTTTAAATTTAATTTCTGTATACAATCATTATCAATCATATTTTATGTAGTATTAGAACCTAAAACCAAAACATTAAATAAATAGTTATAGCAACTTTATTTTCTTAAGGAATTTATTTTTGTTGTAAAAGTATCTTTTTATTCTTTTTATTTAATTTCTACATGTACATTAAATATAGATACAATAAAAACTTCTACATACTAAATTTCTTTTAAACTCTTATAAAACACATATACCACTTGCATCTTTGTAATCCATTCAGTTATTTTATTTAGCTATAACGAATATAGTGGTAGTGTTTTTTTTTGTTTTACGACAAAACGATTATTCTATTACTCAAATTTGAAGTGGTCTAACTAACTAGACCGGAATATAACAACCAAAATAACAGAGAGAACGATGTAAACTTCTACCACTCCTAGCCATTCTGAGCACGGGAAACATGTGAGAAAAAAAATACATGTGCTGATCGACATCATAATTAAGAGGTGGTTGGTCGTTCCTCTGACAAAAGGTTATCACATCATTGGGACCATCGTGTAACTCCTGACCGTCTAATAAGTTTTTTTACATCCATTCACTCGTTTATGTACTCTATTTGCGTGATGGGAGCTGTATTAATTTTATTTGATATTAAAAATTTTATATTTTTCATGCAATTATTATATGATATCTTTTATTTTTTTATTTCTTTTTTTTTGATAAAAGGCTTATCTTTTAGGTTTGATTTTATTTACATGATATAATGAATCAATTTCCGATAACTCAATCATCACTTTATCACACACTATATGTGACCAAAGATATAATGATACATATAGTTAAGTTAAATTTTCTAAACCATTGAACATATGCCATGTATCGGAATGTTATACACCGATCCGACATCACACTTGAGATCAGTAACACATATCCATATATCCACATACATCTTAAAGTATGTCCATCCATGGATTTTTAGGGGTTCTTAACCCGAAAAGATGGTGGGTCCTACCAGTTTCTCTAAGAACCCGTCTCTAAACATTCCTAATTAAGAATCTTCTTTTACACTGTTTCGTGGATCCCACTGACACGTGGCGGTCCACGATTGGTTTATTTTTTACTTTTTTATTTTGTTTTTCTTAATTCAAAAAATAATATTAAGAACCCTTATAGGGTTCTTATGGATAGAGATGGTCTTAGATTTCAGAAACCACAAAACATTTTAAAAGGCATGGAATCTCCTCCCACTTGCGTCATCAATAAATTAGTCAGTGATCGGATCTGCATATTCTTAAGCAATGTTTATTGTAGGGTTCTTAGGTGGAGTTTTTAACTTTTGTTAAGAGTCGGTTCTTAGTTTTTAACTAAGAAAAAATAAGAACCAACTCTTAAATAAGAGTTTTAAGAGCCGGTTCTTAGCCGTAAAGTAAAAAAAAATAAAAAAATAAAAAATTAAAAGTTAAGAATCCCACCTAAGAACCTCGCAATAAACATGGCCTTACTAAACCCATTTAAAGTTCTGTTCGATGATTTTTCCCGTTTTGTGGCATTTAGAGAATTTTTATGTGAATTCTAGGTTTTACTTTCAATGAAAATCTGGTATATTAGGAGGTCTTTTTGTTAGGTTTTCTTTTGGTTTTCCTTTATGTTTTAAGTTTTTTTTGTTTTTTGTAAATTTGTATCTGTGTATACATTGTGATTCGTGAAACAAAAATAAAAATAAAAACCTTATTAAAAGCATTTTTAAAATTAGGTGGTATTATCACCATTTCCTATAAATACCGGTGCTTTAATGCTGGGTTCCAACATTCTCAACAAACAAACACTTCACTTCTTTGTTCTTCCTATAGGTTTTTGAGTTTCAAATATGGAACCAAATCGTGTTCAGTTTCTTGAGAACAAGACCTTGCTCGTTACTGGCGCATCCGGTTTCCTCGCTAAAGGTAATTAACTGAGAAAATATTGGACCAACGATGATAAAAATATAATAATCACTCCTGTAATTCATGAATAATATGCATATTTAAACATAGTTTTCGTGGAGCGAGTTCTGAGTTTGCAACCAAACGTGAAGAGGCTTTATCTCCTCGTAAGAGCATCCGACAAGAAATCCGCGGAACAACGGTTACAAAATGAGGTATATTTACATACGTACGTGCCAAAATGTATGCACCAATTTTTTTTTTTTGTTAGAGAAACCAAATCTTTTTGTTATAGACACTAAACCAAAATAAAATTTTGATTTTGATTATTTTGGAACAGGTTTTCGAGAAAGATTTGTTTAGGGTGTTAAGGCACAATATTGGTGAGGAAAGTTTAAACGCCTTAATATCGGAAAAAGTGGTTCCTGTTCCAGGTGACACTTCACTAAACAATATGGGAGTGAGTGACTCTAATCTTGTACAAGATATGATGCAAGAGATCGACATTGTTTTCCATGCAGCTGCCACCACGAGATTCGACGAAAGGTAGTTTTACATTCGCTTCATTTCTTATATACAACTTGTTATTGACAACCATATCAATTAGCTTTTGGTGCGCTTGCATGTGTAAAAGATACGATGTAGCACTTCGGATCAACACATTTGGAGCACTCAATGTCCTTAACTTTGCTAAGAAGTGTGTGAAAGCACAATTGCTTCTCCATGTCTCAACTGGTGAATCACTTTTAAACTTTTCATTCTTAAATCACCCACGGTTATGTCAAGCTCATGATTGAAACCGCATGTGGGCTCATTTAAACCTTTTACAATGAAGTTCATACTATAAACATGCCCGACCTAGAAAATTGGCTATTTAAGTCATCGATTATGACAATAAATAGGAAAATTGATTGTTAACTACTTGAAATATTGATCACCGCATAGATAACTATACAAACTAAATTAATGTATATCTAGCTATACAAAGTATATCTTTGTATTATGCATGACAACATCTCTCAATTTAATGATGTTATGTATTCAACATCACGACTTAATTTTATTAATCCAAAAAGTGACGTGGAAAGTGGAGATATTAACTAAGTTTAATTTTCTTGTTGATTAATTAAAATTTAATTCATCCGACCGTAATTTAACTAAAATGTGAATCATCACAATAAGAAAAAAGAGAGAAATTAGTTAAGTTACATTATGGTGGATCAAATATTAATTGATGAATGAAAAAATTAAACGAAATTTACGTCTCAAACATCCATGTCCCTTTTTCGATCAATAAAATTAAGCTTGTGATTTTAACTATATAACATCGTTAAGTTGAGAAATGTTATCATTCATAGTATATTTTTCGTGTAATTATATATACATTAGTTTAGTTCACATGGTTAGCCATGTGGTAGTCAATACTTCATATAGTAAGCAATTATTTTTTCATTAAATATAAAAATAAATGTAACTTTTTTTTGTCATCACAATGTAACTTAAATACTTTATATTAGGCTTTTTAATCATTATATGTAAACAAAGTTTGACTGTAAATAATAGTAATATTTATAGGATTTTAGCATTGTGTATGGGTGCTTTTCAAAGAACATTTTAAGTAGAATTATGTATTAGAAAAATTCTAAATTGTAAATGACGAGAAAGACTTTCGGTCTCTCTTGTCGCCCTTTTTACCAGGTTTGCTCAAGTATGTTCTCATTAATTATTTTAGTCATGCATTTATTATTGTTGTTGTTATATGTCACTATTATTTTAGTACTTACACAGAAATCAGAAAAAGAAGAAGGAAATTTATGAATTTGTGATAATGATTGTAAAAGATTAGCTATGGTCTAGATTTGTTCATAGAACTGATTTTTTTTTACAAATTTTAAATTTCTGTGTTTATTATAAATAATATCATAAAAATTTCGGAAAATTGGATTAGAGAATTTAATCATCTTGGATCGGTATATACAATATATATATATCAACACTAGCTATAATATTCATGTATAAATATTTGTTTTCTTTTCTAGCTTATGTTTGTTGGAAAAGATCGGGACTTATAAAAGAGATATCTTTTCCAATGGGAGAAACACTTCATGGAAAAAACAAGGTAGATATCAATACCGAAATGCAATTAGTTGAGCAGAGGTTGAAACAACTCGTTGAACAAGGTTGTTCAGAAGAAGAAACTAAACATGCCATGAGAGATCTTGGGTTAAAAAGGTTTTTGTTCAAATGCCAAAATTAGAAACTTCATAGATACTATGAAGTAAGTTGAGACATGCAAGTTATTCATATATAATATAATACAATGTTAATTAGGGCAAAGCTTTTTGGATTGCCAAACACATATGCATTCACCAAAGTAATGGCAGAGATGTTTCTTGGACACTATAGAGAAAATATGCCTATTGTAATAATACGTCCCACAATGATCACAAGCACTTTCTCGGACCCATTTCCCGGTTGGATTGAAGGCATCAAGTAAGCTACTATTTTTTTCTTTGTCAATTTGATTGTTACTATCTGTTGTTCATCAAAGTATCTAACTTCTCTTGTGGTTACTGTATTTATGAAGAACCGTAGACGCTGTGGTTGTATCATACGGGAAGGGAATGCTCAAGTGTTTTATCGTTGATCAAAAAACAGCATGTGATATTGTAAGTTCATTACCAACTTTTTACAAGACATAGATCAAGATTCCATGTTACTAGCTTGATTCTGACATGAAAATGTATGTCGTCCATAACAAGATACCCGTAGACATGGTGGCAAATGCAATGATCGCGACAGCAGCTGAACACTTCCATGATTCAGGAAGTCATACTGTTTACCACGTTGCCTCATCTTACCGCAATCCAATAATTTATAAGCAAATTATTAAAATTGCTATTCTTTATTTCAAGAAAAGCCCTCTGCTCGGTCGCAGTGGTATGCCTATACTCCCAAAACCAGCATTATTTTTATCCACAATGGGAATGTTCCGTCTCTACACAAGCTTTCGCTTTAAATTACCCTTAAAGGTACATTTACAAATCGCACGTTTTTTTTTGCCAAAATTACAAATCGCACGTGCGTGAAGTAGATTTTTCTCTACGAGTTTTATTCACACTTTAAATCTTTTATCTCATATTTTTCTCAGTTTTTATTTTATTTTCTTTAGATATTGGGATTACTTAGCATGACATTGCCATCGCAATTTGGAGATAAATATCAACATCAAAACCGTAAATTCAAGACGGCCATGAGATTGGTTAAAATTTATGAGCCTTATCTACTCTTCAAGGGCATGTATGCCTCTCTATCTCTCACATTTCCTCATAATATGATTAATAATATCCTTTTAATTTCATCTATTGTCTTCGATTTTTTATTGGTGCAGTGTCTATTAGATTTTTTTCTTTTAATACATGTCTACTAGATACGTGGCATATTAGAGAGTGAAAGCCTTTCTTCAATATACATGATCTAAATTATTTTTGTCGTGCCCTAAGTCACAATTTAACTATAATTGTTTTGACTTTATATTGACATGTAGATTCGATGATAAAAACCTGGAAACATTACGGATCAAGAATGAAGCAAAAGAGATGAACGACATACCCGAGTTCAGCCCCAAATGCATTGATTGGGAAGATTATTTTATCAATACACATATCCCTGGCCTCGTTACACACGTACTCAATAAATAAACTCCAAATACAAGTATTATATGAAGTATCTATTAAAAAAAAGGTGTTGTATTATGAAGTAAATCAAAATGTATTGGATTGTATGAATTAATTAAAGAATAATTAGTCGATTAAAGTTGTCTTTGTTTTCACTCCCCTCCTCTATGTAATACCGTTGCTTAGTCATGTATGATCCCTCTTAATCAAAAAGAAATGTATGATCCCGTATTTGTAATTTGTTTATTAAAGACTACATTTTTAATTTGTTTGGTTTATTTATACATATAGTTTTATGCAAAGATATATATCATTATGCGACTGAATCTCACACTTCTTTGGCTGTTGTAATACAAACTAAATCTTTCTCCCTCAGGGTTGATACGAAATCACCCTTGACCATTTATTAAAAAAACTGCCTTAAATTGATGGCCAAATGGTGGGATATAAGTTATCGCTTATAAATGATTCAACACTGACAATTTTTCTTTAAGTATATTGTTGAACAAAACTTTGACACTGTTACTGTTGAGCAAACCTTCACGGTTTATAAAAACGACAGTGAGGAGAAAATGTTGCCCCACGGAGGCTTTCCATTTTGTTAGTAATATATTAAATTTTAAGCGAGTGAAGATCGTTGAACTATATTTACTATGTAATACCCAATAAAAAATTGAAACGATTAATATACTTAAACAAATACATTATAAAATGCGAATGATTTAACAATGTATGTATAAGTTGTTGGGGGGGGGGGTCGATGAACGAGCAACGAAACTGTTTCATCATGTGCAAGAAATTGCTAGACAGTAATGCGGTATCTAAATGCTTCGTAGAATACTAACGACTAGATAGATTATCTGGAGTTTATCGGAAACCTAGACATTAATATATTATTAAATTATTTTATATATATATATATATATATATATATATTATATATATAATATAGTAACTTCAAATTACTTCAAGGCCAATTCAGCTGTTCCCATTCCCAGATTGGTTCAGTTAAACCATCAACCATCTCCGAGTTCACAGAGAGATAACCATGTTCTCTTCCTGACATCGACGCTTCTGGTGAGCTTTCCACACGAACTGATGTTTCACCAACTGCAACATCACGTGTAAGCCTTCTCTCTGCCTGAAACATTCCCTTTGGGCGTCTATCAAAAGCTCTTGAGATTCCTCTTGTTATGTAGACCCGACATAAGCTGAATTCATGTCTCGACTACAATAAAACAAAACAAAAATATCAGCAATTACAAACTTATATGATCAAGAATATTTTGTTTAAAATATCAAGAAAAGAAAACTTTATATATATGTATATGCAAACCTTAGGGATGGAAACGTTGAATGTTTTGTCAACTGCTTTGTATTCATTCATCTTCCATTTTGTTTTTTCTCCCTGTTGGTGCTTTTCCAGTGTAGAACACCATTGTTTTCTTGACTCCAATCATTTGGTTATCTCTGGAAAACACTGGACCAGGTGATCCAGTCGCTTTCCAGTACCCTGAACCAGTGGTTCTACTCGGTCTGCCTCCTCTTGCTTCGCGTTCTTGTCTTGGCACAAAGAAGAACCATTGCTCAGCATCTCTTTCGACATCTATCTCCCGCAATATCTGCAAAAAGAAAAGAAAAAAAAACACAAAGAGAGAGAGAGGACGTGTAAGTTTCACACGTTAGGTTTTATAGCAATGAAACAAGTCTACGTGCTATAAAAACCTAACGTATATTGTGCCCTTATGACTCAATAAGTAACATGATGATGATTTTGAAGCCATAGTGGAGGTTAAAGCTACACTTATAGTGAGGTTCACGTACTTGGAATGTGACTAGGCTCGACCTCGAAGACATCTAGAACGGGAATGACACGGTGCATTGTGTCACCACTCCTACCTTCGAGCTGGTTTCGTAGGTAGAACTCAACCAGTTCATCTTCCGTGGGATAGAAGCGAAACCCAACTGTAAGCTCCTCAGCCGCCATTGTTGTATGTGATAAAATAGATTTGCTACAAAACGAAACCTCTTTTTATTATAAGTTAGAGGTTGTGGTCTTGTTGGTATTAAATAAGTTGTTGAAGTAGAGATTGGTATCTCCGAGTGAAATGAGAAAAGTTTTACGCGTTTTTAGTTTTTCTTTTTGTTTGTTTATTATACTTTTTGTACGGATACTGGGAAAGAGGAGAATGTTCTTGTGTGCGAGTTTGATTAATGATCACTTTCGTTGTGGTGTGTTTATTCTTAAGTTAAGCTTTTCAGGAGCCACGTACGCCAATTGAACGAGTCAGCCTTTTGTCTTGGCGTCAAATTTCAGTCTCTTTTTTTCAGTAGGCTTGTAGAATAAATTTAGAGTGATTTAGTGAACTACACATATTTGAAGCTCAAATTAGCAAAATACCATTGATTGGACATGAGGGACACTGACACAACCATTTGGCAAGAAAATGCCGAGAATGCCCTTTCTCTTTCCTCTCATTAACACGAAGCGTAAAAACATTTGTTAACATATAACACTTCTGTTAACGTCTACAATATTTGTTAACAGCCAACACATTTATTTCCGCGAAGCGTAAAAATAATTGTTAACAGTTAACACTTCTGTTAACGTCTACAATATTTGTTAACAGCGAACACATTTATTAACGCGAAGCGTAAAAATAATTGTTAACAACTAACACTTCTGTTAACGTCTACAATATTTGTTAACCGCTAACACGACGTCGAATCTAAAACCCAGAAAATTGATATCATCATAAAATTGAGGATTCAAATTCACTTATGAAAAAAATAATGAAATTTAAAATTTAATTGTATATAGAATTATAGAGATTTGTAAAATAATTAGGGATTAGAGAGAAAAAAAAGGTGAAAAATTTGAGGATTCAAAGCCACTTATGAAAAAATAATGAAATTTAAAATTTAATTGTATATAGAATGATAGAGATTTGTAAAATAATTAAGGATTGAAGAGAAAAAAGAAAAGGGGGAAGTCAAAGAGAGGAGAGAGAGTGTGGAGAAGGGCAAAATGGTCCAAAGAAAAGTGATTGTCACATCATGGGCAAGTCCCTAATTATAGGTGCCAAATAGGACACTTTATGCAAATAACTCATAAATTTATTTAAAATGTATTGTTCCATAGAATTTTTATAAAATATTTATCAATTAAATGAATAATTAAAAAAATTCACATGCTTTTCTCGGATATAACAGAAAATAAGTATATGATTCCATTTATTCTTATAAATTATTCATTTTATTTCATGTTTTCTGTTCATTCATTTACATGTTTACTATTTAGTATTTACCACATGTAAATAATTTAGCAAATACATAAGAAAAATAAATAAATATTCTTTACTGATTACAAAAGATATGACATACATTAGAAACAAGAGATTCTTAGGATTAGAAGTCTTGTAAAAAATAATGTAAATACAGATGAAACATTTTCTATTTAATATACATAATTCACGAATATTGGGAGAGATGCTCACCTTGGGCTTTAAGCGTTAGGCCCATCTATATCCTGTATTAAGACACTCACGTACAAAACAATGTTTAGTCCGATTCCCACGTTAAGTTTGGGTAATCATAAAGCCCAAGTACTTTTGAATTTTGATTATGAGTTGTTCTGCGTTGGCCTCAAAAAAAGATAACCTTAAAAATGTTAATTATTTTTCTTAATGTGAAAATAAATGACAAAATTTAATAAATGAATATTCTTAATAGTATAACTGTAATAAAATCAATATTGGAACGTTAATTCCATATTTTGTTGATAAATTATTTTACACATTCTCTTTGCCTATAATATTTTTTTGATCAAAATATTTAATACAAAAGCAAGTCTAACCTTTTAAAAAGAATATTCCATGACATTGGTATCATTATAGAATGGCAGAGATTAAGCGATAAAAGCTTAATAAAACTACAAAACTCGCATAACAAAGTTCTTAACATTTACTCTTTCTGTTTTGACTTTGTTAAAAAAATATCATTTTAGCATTTTTTCTTATTATACAAAAATGTCATTTTAAAATTTTAATGCAATTTTTACTTATTTTTAAATTAATATTAATTAAAAAATACACTTATCTTATAAATAAATTTATTTATCTCAAATATTATTGATTAAAATATGTAATTAATACAAACATAGTTGTATTTTAATCGTTTTCTCACCGTGTGAAAATTGTTTAAATGACACTGAGGGAATATGATTTTATAATTGTCAATAGGGATTTAACGATACAAATCAGACCGGTTTATCTTTCTTGTCGTCTTCATCCTCATCCTCGGACTGAACCAACTTCAACTTGAGTCTACCGTCTTCACGGCTGGCTCGAAGGAACTCTCTTCTAGGAACCCTAACTTCTTCCAACACAAGCCTCCCTTCTTCTCTATATGTCTTGAAGCTCATCCTCGTCATCGCCGGAGGATACTCTCTCCGTTCACTTTTCATGAGTAGTCCACACTCCTCATCTCTGCTTACTTTATCTTCTTTACCCTTCACTTCAGTCTCATCATCATTATCTTCTACATTTTTGTTACAGTTGACTTTACCATCTTCCAAGTCGTAAAAGCTCTCTGAGCCTAGACCTTCCGTACACAGCTGCAGTGCATGGGATGATTCCCTGAAGTGGAGCTCACCGAATATCTCTGTAAACGGTGGCGTTTCGTTGTGGTCGGTGACGTGGAGCCCTTTGACTGGAACTGGGTTTAAAGTTGAGAGAGTATCAAGAAGAGACTTTGTTGCGTTGTTTTGTCTTGGTTGCTCGAATATTTGATGAAAGCTTCTATAGGCTGTCATTGATGGAAGAAGAAAGAAAACGAGAGTTTGCTCTCTTTTTTTTCGTGTGTGTTTTGTTTTGAGGTTGTAAGAGAGGTAGAGAGGACACGAGATGGGCATGAGGGGAAGATGGTATTGTCAAATATATATTCGTTAAGAGGAACATACTCGAATAAAAATGATAAAATATTTGGTATATTCTAATGTTCAAATCACTACAAGAAAACTAAGAAGTTACTACGACACTTTACTAGGAAATATATTCCTCGTAAATTTATTACGAAATTACGTCGATATTACTTGGAAAATACATTTCCTCGTAAGGTCGTCGTAAAATCACGAGAAACATATTTCCTCGTAAAGCCGTAGTAAATTTATGAGGAAATAACGTGGAACATTACATTTCCTCGTAAGACTGTAGTAAAGGTTTTTCCTCGCAAAAGCCTAGTAATGTTTTACTACGAAATTAAGAGGACAATGTGTTTTACTACGAAATTAGGAGGACCTGGATAGGAAATATGGAATTTAAATAAAAACGTGTTCATTTCGTAGCAATTTCCTAGTAAATGCTCAGATTTGAAAATTTCTATAAATACCACAATTGTGATTCATTTGAAACACACCAAAAATAATCAGCTATAAGCTTGATCAAACACAAAAAAATGTCCGGGCCGGGAAACATTTTCGAGTTGCGGAAGTGGATGTATTCACACAGAGATAATAACGGGAGGGTGACGACAGAATATCTCGAAGGGTTGGAGACGTTTATGCATCAAGCATATTCTACACCACTCACACAGGAAAGTGGTAAGATGTTCTGTCCTTGTCGGAAATGTTGCAATACAAAATTAGGCCCTCTTGAAAGGGTTTTGAAGCATTTAATAAATAGAGGGTTCATGCCTTATTATTATATTTGGTATCAACATGGAGAAGATGCTAGTTGTAGGAATGATGAAGCTAGTAGTAGTAGCAATTTGCAAGTTGAACCGGTTGATCATTTGCGTAATGAAACTAGTTATCATCACCAGGAGGAACAAATGGTAGATTGTGATAGGGTTCATGATATTGTAGGTGATGCATTTGTAACTCATGATGATGATGAAGTTGAAGAACCTAACTTAGATTCAAAAAAGTTTTATGAAATGTTAGAAGCTGCGAATGAGCCAATTTACAGTGGTTGTAAAGAAGGTCTGTCTAAATTGTCGTTGGCTGCTAGAATGATGAGTATTAAAACCGATCACAATCTACCTGAAAAATGTATGGATGCATGGGCAGACTTGTTTAAAGAGTATTTGCCAGAAGAGAATGTGTCTGCTGAATCTTATTATGAGATTCAGAAATTGGTATATAGTCTTGGGTTGCCCTCGGAGACGATAGACGTTTGCATCGACAACTGCATGATTTACTGGGGAGATGATGAGAAGTTAGAAGAATGTCGATTTTGTAAGAAACCACGATTCAAACCGCAAGGTCGAGGGCGTAATAGGGTGACGTACCAAAGGATGTGGTACCTACCAATCACAGACAGATTGAAAAGATTGTACCAATCCGAGGAGACTGCTGGAGGGATGAGATGGCACGCCGAGCATAATCAGACGGATGGAGAGATGACTCATCCATCAGATGCAAGAGCTTGGAAACATTTTAACAATGTACATCCACATTTCGCTAGCAATAGCCGGAATGTGTATCTTGGATTATGCACTGATGGATTTAGTCCATTTGGAATGTCTGGGAGACAATATTCATTGTGGCCGGTCTTTCTTACACCGTATAACCTGCCACCGGAGATGTGCATGCGACGAGAGTTTCTATTCATGACCATATTAATACCTGGTCCAAAACATCCAAAAAGATCTCTCGACGTTTTTCTACAACCACTGATAAAAGAGTTGAAAGATTTGTGGTCAACAGGGGTGAGGACATATGATTGTTCAACGAAAACAAACTTTACGATGCGAGCGATGCTTTTGTGGACCATAAGTGACTTTCCTGCATATGGTATGTTGTCTGGGTGGACTACACATGGGAGATTAGCTTTTCCATATTGTAATGGAATGACAGATGCGTTTCAGTTGAAGCATGGTAGAAAGACTAGTTGGTTCGATTGTCACCGTCGATTTCTTCCCGTTTACCACCCATACCAAAGAAACAGGAAATTGTTCAGGCACAAAAAGGTTGTCAGAGACACTCCTCCTCCATACTTAACTGGAGAACAAATCGAAGCGCAAATCGATCACTACGGTGCTCTAGAAACAGCTCCTCGTGGTGGGAATTGGCATGTTCCCAGTAATATGCCTCATTTTTATGGTGTTCAGCACAATTGGCACAAGAAGAGTATATTCTGGCAGTTGCCATATTGGAAAGATCTTCTTTTGCGCCACAACCTCGATGTGATGCATATAGAGAAAAACTTTTTTGAGAACATCATGAACACTATATTGAATGTCCCAGGGAAGACGAAAGACAACGTAAAATCAAGGTTGGACTTACCCGATATATGCTCAAGGAGTGAACTACATATAAAAAGCAATGGGCAAGTTCCAATATTTAGACTGTCATCAGAAAAAAGTCTGTGTTGTTCAACTGGGTGGCTTCAGAAGTGAAGTTCCATGATGGGTATGTTTCAAATCTCTCAAGATGTGTTGAGAAAGGGCAAAAGTTCTCGGGGATGAAGAGCCATGATTGTCATGTCTTTATGCAGCGACTACTTCCCTTTGCGTTTGCGGAGCTACTACCGGCAAAAGTACATGAAGCACTTTCAGGTAATTAATTACGATGACATGATTAATTTATTTCTATATATATATATAGATATATATATACTAATTTGGATAATTTTGTTGTTGTATATATATAAGGAATTGGAGCATTTTTTAGGGATCTGAGCATCCGCACTCTTAAAGTTGAAGTTGTCCAACAACTTCATGAAAACATCCCTGTCTTAATCTGCAACTTGGAGAAAATATTCCCGCCTACTTTTTTCGACGTCATGGAACACCTAGTTGTCCACCTCCCGTATGAGGCATTACTTCGTGGACCCGTGCATTTTGGATGGATGTATCAGTATGAAAGGGCCATAAAAACTTTGAAAGGAAAAGCCAAAAACCTAGCAAGAGTTGAAGGTTCCATTGTTGCGGGAAGTTTGACGGAAGAAACATCACATTTCACATCGTACTACTTTGCACCGAAAGTACATACAAGGAAACGAGCTCCAAGAAGATATGATGATGTTGGTGTCGTGCCGACATATATGGAAGACAATGTTCCAGACATCTTTTGTCAAATTGGGCGATTGGGTGGGAAATTGAAAGAGGTTTGGTGGTCGAGTGATGAAGACGTCCATAGTGCACACCTTTATGTTCTTCTTAATTGCGAGGATCCATTGATTGCTTATTTTGAAAGGTAAATATATAAACATACACACTTATATATATATTTATATCTTTTCAATATTAAATATATAACGTAACATAACATATATGCATGATTTTACAGCAAATTTGAGACTCAAGTCGAGGAAGCAATACCTGGTATATCGACAACTGAGTTAGACAAAAGGAAAGATCAACACTTTATTAAGTGGTTAAGGAAACATGTATTTATTTACTTAAATTGTATGCATACGTACATTACCACAAAGTAAGTCTAATGTCTAGTTTATATTACTTTTTGTTGCAGGTTGATTATGACGATCCTGAGTATCCCGCATGGTTTCGCGAACTACTTCAAGGTCCAATTGCAAAGGTCACTACATCATCAATGTATTTCACCCGAGGCTATACTTTTCATACCTATGACTATGGTAGACACCGGGCGACAAGTAATTATGGAATATGCGTGAAAGGCGAAACAGATTTCTACGGGATCTTGCAGGAGATTTATGAAGTGCAATTCCCAGGTATGGGTCTGAAATGCGTTATCTTCAAGTGTGAGTGGTACGACCCCGTCGTCAACAGAGGTGTTCGGATTAACAAAAATGGTGTAGTTGATGTCAATGGTGGACGAAGGTACAACCAAAAATTCTTTATTTGACACATGCTTGTTTTAATTTGTTATTGTCTACTGATTTTTACGTTGTCTTAATTTTTGCAGGTACAACAAATTCGAGCCATTCATATTAGCTTCCCAAGCAGATCAAGTTTGCTTCATTCCATACCCTCGGATTACTACCTCGGGAATAAACTGGTTAGCTGTTATCAAAGTTACACCTCGAGGACGGATAATCACTGGAGAAGAACCACCATTACAAGAAGAAAACACCAATGAAATCGAGGAACCTGAAGCAGAAATTGATGACATCCTACTCATTGATCCTCATAATCATGAATACGAAGATGTTCCTGATCACACAATGGATGACGGTGTTGAGGACGAGTTTTACGAAAATGATGATGTTTCTACAGATGTTGAAAATGTATCTGAATGAACTATGTATGTTGACTAAGTTTGTTTAATCATAAAAAATGAATTAGAATGAATTTGAATAATTGTGTATGTTTTAAGTTTGTTAAATCACAAAAATTAATTTGAGTTTGGGGTTTAGGTGTAGAAGATGTTTGGAGTTAAGGAAGTTTGGTTGTAGAAGAGGTATAAGTTATGGAAGTTGTGGTTTGGAGTTTGGGGTTTTGAATTTATGGATTTACAAACCCTTTCTTCGTAAAGCCGTAGTAAGTTTACTAGGGTCTTACGAGGAAAAAAACGCGGGCATAGCGTTTTCCTTGTAAAGTCTTACTAGGAACTTACGAGGAAACAGAAACGCGGGCATAGCGTTTTCCTCGTAAGATCCTAGTAACATTCATTACTACGAACTTAAGACGAATTGTACAGATTCGAAAATTTCTACAAATACCACCTTTGGTGATTCATTTCTAACACACCCAAAAACACTAAACCATAGATGATAATCATCTATAGGAGCTGTGTTTAAGATATTAATACATGTCTTAAAGGTAATTTTTCTTAAGAGATATGTAATAATATCTTAGACATATGCTCCCATAGAAGATAATCTTCTATTATGAGTTTGTTTTAAGTTTGTTTCAATTTGGTGTTTGGAGTTTTGAGTTTGGGGATTTAGTGTTTAAAAGTTGTGGTTTGGAGTTTGGGGTTTCGAATTTATGGATTTACAAACCCTTTCCTCGTAAAACCCTAGTAAGTTTACTAGGGTCTTATAAGGAAAAAAACGCGGGCATAGCGTTTTCCTCGTAAAGTCTTACTAGGACCTTACGAGGAAACAAAAACGCGGGCATAGCGTTTTCCTCGTAAGATCCTAGTAAACTTACTAGGGTTTTACGAGGAAACCAAATTCCTTATATAAACTCGAGCAATCCTATTTCCCATTTCTAGTAACTGCCTCTCAGAATCCTCTAAAGGTAGTAGTTAGATTAGTGTTTAGTTTAGGGAATTTAGATTAGGTGGTTAGTTTAGGGAATTTAGATTAGGTGGTTAGTTTAGGGAATTTAGATTAGGTTGATTTACTTTTTTTAACTGTTTTTTTAATGATACGGGAAATTAATGTTTTAGTTTTTTTGATTTAGATGCCTAGAACAGACAAGATTGCTAGGGCTGCTAGTAGGAGGACGTCGTCTCTTGATCAGTCTCTTGATCAGGGGATTCACTACGGAGATCTATTTGGGCGTCGGGATACTCCGGGTTCATCTTCGTCAGCTTCCGGTCCATCTTCGATTCCGGATCGTGTTCCCGAGACTCAGGGAGCTCCTGCACCACCACCACCTCCTCCTCCTCCACCGTTCGGGGTTCATCCCGATTTGCAGGTCCCGCCGAACTCACCCTTTGCGGTGTATACGGTGGAGGATATTTTGGCCCTTCCAGGCAGAGAAGGGCTGCCAGAGTTAGATCCTATCCGACGGGACGGGAAAAACGTATTATGGTATGTTTTAATTTTTAAAATTTTTTTTTAAATTTATTTCTTAATTAACAAAATATTTATAAAATAATCTAATTAATGATTTATTTTGTGTCTTTCCAGGTTTAATGTTGACAATCGTCTTGGAAGTAGCGTCACGGACTGTATCAAGGGATACTTTCCCGATGCAGCTCCAAACTGGAAGAAGACGGCAAGCCACACAAAAAAGACGTGGTTCAAAATGTTCGCTGTAAGTTTAATTAATGATCAACTTAATTTATTTTTCATTATTTAAAACTATTAATATTATTGAACTAATCCATCTCTTGTTTTTTTGTTAATTACAGCAAAGGTATCGTTGGTCTCTTGGAATTCACCAGCTGGTGAAGACCGAGTTTGAGGCCAAGGCTAAATCACGATTGCTCGACACGGTCTACAACTGGAAGGGCGACTTTCAGGTATAGATTTATAAATTAAAATATATATATATAGTTTTAAAATTATTATAATTGACTTTAATTCTAATTAATTATTTTAAATTAGGTGGATGGTTACGAGGCCGGGAAACCCGATTGCCTCACAACCGAGGTGTGGGATGGCCTCATCGCCTATTGGAGGTTGTCGGACTCGGTCAGAACCTCCAGCACAAACTCCGAGAACCGCATGACTAGAGACGAGTATGGCAACACGAAGATGCTGCACAACACTGGTCGAAAACCTCACGCGGGAGTTCGTCTAGACATGGTAAGATGATTTTTAATAACTATTTTTTTTTTAAATTTGAATATTCCAAATTTTTAATTTAATTTTCAAATTTTCTTTTAGGCTAAAAAGACTGGAGTTCTTCCATCTCTGAAAGACCTTTACGAGAGGACCCACCAGAACAAGGCTGGGCAGTTTGTAGATCCTGCTTCGGAGCGGATCTACAACGATTTTGTTGCCCGAATTGACGAACGCCAGACTCAGCTGACTCAGCAGACTGGGACTCCAGTCGTATTATCCACTCTTGAAGTAGATAAGATTTACGAGGAGGTAAATAATTTGTTTTACTATTAATTTTTATTACTTATTTAATTTTTTTTAAATGTTATTAATATTTTTATTTACAGGTCTCCCCTAGAAAAAAGGGGCGTATCGTCGGGATTGGCTCGATTAACGATGTCTCTGCAGCGACATCGTCTTATGCTCAGGAGCAGCATGATGCCAATGCTCAGTTGCGCTCGGAGTTGCAGGCGACGCAGACTCATGTGGTTTCGCTCACCGAGCAGATGGCTTCTCTCACCGATGTCTTCGAATTTATGGCGGGTGGAAACCCGCAATTGGAGGAGATGTTGCGTCAGAGACGGGAACGCGCGGGGATTCCAACCCAACATCATCCACCATCACAGTCACAGCCGTCAACCAACTTAGGAGAGGAGCAGCATTTACCGAGCCACGACGAGTTCGTTCGGCAATTTCATGAACATAATCAGTATCCGTAGTTTTTTTTTTAATTTAATTGTATATTATGAATTTTAAAACTTAATTGTATATTATTTAGCTATTTATAAAATATTTTGTTTTTTATTTATAATTTGATTTTTTTATAAAAAAAATAAATTATTTATATTTATAATTAATTTATTTTATTAGGGAAAAAATACGTCGAACCAAAATCCTAGTAAAGGTTTCCAAGTAATATCCTCGTAAATGGTTCTAGTAAACTCCTCGTAAAGTTTACTACAAACTTACGAGGAAGATCTTACTACGGTTTTACTAGGAATGTTTATGACGAGGTTACGAGGAAAGTGTAACCACGCCTTTACGAGGAAAGTTTTCCTCGTAAACGTTACGAGGAACTTACGAGGAAAATAGGCTTTACGACGAACGTGTTTCGACGAAACGCGTTTCCTCGTTATTTCCTAGTAACAGTCCCTTTACTAGAAAATAACGAGGAAAACCCGTCCTAGTAAAAGACGAGTTTTCTTGTAGTGAATGGAATCGGATTAATGTTTAAACATGTATTACTTTTGTTTTTTCATTTAGTTTTAATTGGACGATGGTGATGAATGTGACGACACTGGTCTAGATCATTCTGTGACGTTGATGACAATAATAATAATATTAGTTGCGACCTAACTGAGGTAATCAAAATTTTATTGTGCATGCACTACATTAATTAGATATCTTAAATTTGGTTATGTTGTAGGTTGTTTATATATAATACTCCCTCTGTTTCTAAATAAGTGTCACTTTAGCTTTTTCTTTTTGTTTCAAAATAAGTGTCACTTTGCATTTCCAATACAACTTTTCACATATAATCTCTTTCTTACCCTTTTAAATAACCAATAGATATTTTCTAAAATCATTTTTATTCAAATAATTGAACATTAAACGAGGGTACATTAGTATATTTTTCCATTTTCTTAATCTCCGTGAAAAGTGTCAAAGTGATACTTATTTAAAAACGGAGAGAGTATTAATTAGGTTTCCACGAGCTTGTTACATTGCGAGAATTAATATCATGATACTACATCTCGAATAGATGCATTAATGTTCTCTATATGAAAAATACACAACGGACGAAGAGAATGTAATAAAGAGGAGCGACCAAGTGGTGCCAATTTTGGTGGCTATAGTTCTCTGGACACAGCCAAATAAATTTTATATGGACTACTTATATATTATTATATTATGGAATCATGCCACCATTCATTTATCTTTTGAAAACTTGTTTGATTTGATTTTTCCTTAAAATATGGCATCTTTGTATAAAAATAATTAAATGACTGAGAAAACACATTTTTAAAAACTAAGGATTTCTTATGCATCAACGCTTTTGTTATTTAGGTTTTGATAGAAAAAGAGAGAAGATAGGTGAAGTTTAAATTGTAACAACGTGGAAGCTTTCTAGAGACTACAACTTTTTTCTGGACAAAAATCATTGAACTTCCAATAGTAGCAAACCACGACATATTGGAGATATAGATTGACTCGATGTGGTTGGTTAGATTGTGGGAGCCTCGTGATCGTTTACCACATAATATGTTTGCATGATAGTATTCTCTAATAGCCATGCGTTATATATGGAGACTCATCACAAATGTACAACATAACCTCATTTACCAAGTATCCGCAGTGAATGAAAATGTCAATAACAGTAGTCAACAATATGAAACCTCGTCGCTGATCCTGTCTCTCCAAATTCATTTCTTAATTGGGCTAATTGTCTTTAGCTTCTAATGTCATTGATCTGGGTTGCTAATTTAGTTGGGCTGGGCTAAAACATCACTTAAGCTATGGCTTGTGTTTTTTTCGTTTGCATTTTAATATGAAAAATTTGATCAAAAAAAAAAAAACAATATGAAACCTCTATACTATAGTTACTTAAATGGTAGACGAGCTTGTACCCGTTTCACCATGGGCTGGATATTCTATTTCCTAGCGATTTAAAATATCTAAGCACATATACATGTCTTAAATGTGTCGACAGGCCTCTGCTCATATATATATGACCTATAGTTAACAAGTAAATTGCCTATGTTCGTTAAGTTCTTATTTGTTTTATGGTGATAAAACAGTTTACTTGAGTCTTGGAAAAGTAACTTTATTTGGTTATTATAATTTGTTTGTTCGAATAATTGTTAGGACACCAAGATTTAGCCAAAAAAAAAGAATAATTGTTAGGAGCTATGTAGTTGAAATATTTATTTTGTTTTATTTGTTTTATGTCACTTAGTCAACTAATCTGCGTGATTAAATATATGTTGTGATGTAAGACGAACGTTCACATAACGGTGGTCCTTGGAGCCCTGTCCGAACCTTTTCCACTTGGTCAATGACCACTAACATCTGCCTCGATACCTCATTTATCCATCTCTTTATTATATACCCTACCACACGTAGAAAATAAAGTTTTTGCGAATATTTTTATACGAATTGTTATTAATGTCCACAATATGATTTAATCGTTAGGGACTGACGGATGCTCTATCCATTGAGTGGACCCTTGACTGATGTCTCCTAGTTGATACGAAATCGACTCACCCAAATACGCATAGGAATAAGCATTTTACTCTAGTATAAAAGACTTATAACAATTAAAAATATCACTAGACGAAAAGAATCTTTTTGTGAAAATTCAAGAGAATCGATTTAAAAACTATAACGCCCCAACCGTCCCTACCGGTGAGTCACCCATCCCTCTATCGGGCTCGTGGGCCCACCCCTGTCCGACGGTCGGTGCGTTAATTTTTCCGAGGCTCGAAATCATTGTTTACTGACCCTGCAATCACCACCCGACCTTTTTCCGTGTTTTGGCCTCACTCGCACGGTATCGCGAATCACTTCCCGATAGGTCACCCATCCTTTCACTACTCCAGTATAAGCACGCTTAACCTTGGAGTTCTAAACGGATGTGTGACGGAAAAGATAAGTCAACTTTGGTGACATAGGTAGCCAAATCAATTCTCTTAAGCCTTTCCACATATCACAACTCGGGATGTTACAATTCACCCCCTCTCAAAGAACGCAACGCCCTCGTTGCGCCCCACGACAGGTCTCAAGACGCCTCTCAGGTCAGAACTGAGACGGGTAACCAGCTCTGATACCACTTATAACGCCCCAACCGCCCTTACCGGTGAGTCACCCATCCCTCTATCGGGCTCGTGGGCCCCACCCCTGTCCGACGGTCGGTGCGTTAATTTTTCCGAGGCTCGAAATCATTGTTTACTGACCCTGCAATCACCACCCGACCTTTTTCCGTGTTTTGGCCTCACTCACACGGTATCGCGAATCACTTCCCGATAGGTCACCCATCCTTTCACTACTCCAAACTCCAGCATAAGCACGCTTAACCTTGGAGTTCTAAACGGATGTGTGACGGAAAAGATAAGTCAACTTTGGTGACATAGGTAGCCAAATCAATTCTCTTAAGCCTTTCCACATATCACACCTCGGGATGTTACAAAAACATTAACAATGTTTTATGTTAAACTAATACTTTTTTAACTTAGAACCATACATTGATAAATGTTACATATTCGGATTCTTGATGTATTATGTTACTACTAAACTACTCGCTCCACTTACAAAATTGCTTGAAACCATTCAATAAAGTTACGATGTAAATATCTTATTGTATAATATGAATGTGTTTTATGGTCCAGTCATTATCAGCATTATAGCAAAAATATTTCATGAAAAAGATATTACCATATATAACAGAAACTAGCTTGTATGAAATCGTAACAAAAAAACTATAAAACCCATGTGAGAAATACCAAGTACCAACAAACAAAACACGATCAAGAGTAAATATCATAAACCATGGTCACAACTTTCAAAATTTGATTCCGATATAGTGCTTCCTTAAAAAGAGATGTTATCGCTATTCTTTTTCTGCAACTATGATATAAAGATTAAAAGTTGACAGCATCAAGCCAAACCCGTGGCGATGAACCCAAATTTGTGGAGGACTACTAACCTGTGAAATTATTTTCAAAGACTTTACACTTTAATCTTATATCAACACAAAGCTCAAACTTAAGATATGTAAAAAATTGTTGACTATATTCAATCTTTGACAAACTATTTTCTATAGATTGACTTGTCTTTTTTTGGTAAGAGATTGACTCTATCTTCACTTTATGTTATCAATCATTTCTTCTTTTTCTACTGAAGAATTACCTAATCAGTAGTAAGATTTTATTATTTTGAAGCTTTTTTGAAAACGAAATAATAAAATTTAGTACAAAAAACAAATAAAAGACTTAAAGTTCAGATTACAAAACCCATTATTGGAAAATATGTAGAAAATACGATAAGATAGCACTAAATCAAAGTTTTGTTTGAAAAGGAGGAAATTCACCAAATCAGTTAAAAATAAAAAGATATTATTTACATTTAGGTTTAATAAAAAAAAAAAAGTTTAATACTTAGAATTAGGATTAGGGTTAGCATGAGGGGACATGGCTTGGTAATCGATTTAGTTTAGTGTTTTTATTAATTTATAAATGCTATTTTGAAGATTTTTAATTTTAATGCTATTTTATGACAAAAAAAGAAGGGTTACTTGTAAGATTTGCACAAATGCACGTGCAAATGACGTGCAACATCTTTTGTGACCCACTAGAAAAAGTATTAATGACTGCACAATGTTTTCAATTATACATATATTCCCCTCTACAATATGCTTTTGTCAGCACTTTCTTCTTGAGAGTTTCAATGGTCCCTTGGTCCTTCGAAGAACCAAAATATTTAAATCCATCTTTCTCAATTATCTCAACCTTTCCTCTGTGCGCTACTGATCATTATTGCAGTCTTATGACTAGTATAGAAAAAAATATATCAACATAACATATACCATCTTAATTTGATTCCATTTATGAAATTAATTTGCATTTTCTTTTTTACGAAAAATAGCAAAGTAAGATAGGAAGAACATGCTTCACCATAGCAATATTGATGAGTATATTCAAGTGCTAGAGAGAGAGAGAGAGAGACCGGTTCAAAACGGTTTACAAGTTTGGTTAAGCATTGGTGTTGGACGGTTTAAAACAGAAGAAGCCAATTTAAAACATGACAAAAAAGAATCACTAAAAAAAGAATCATAACGACATCAACATAACCACACTAAAGTCATGTTTATCCGATTCTTTTAGGGATGAGGTTCTTAACTTATAATTTCATTTTTTTATACTTTTTAGCTAAGAAACGTTTCTTATGTCTCTTATTTAAAGACGGTTCTTAGGTTTTCTTAGTTAAAAATTAAAAAAATCTCTTAAGAAAACTAAGAATTCCACTTTAAAAACTCTGCAATAAACATGTCCTAACACATGCAAAACAAGATTCTCTTTGCTTCTTTTTTTCACCGCCAAGTTTCAGTACGTTCTGTTCTGCTCTCGATCCTACACGGCTCAAGTTGGTCAATCCTTTTGTATTACCCACAGATTGATGGCCCAATCAAGAAGAGAAGCTTCTGTAGTAGATGAAGAAGCCTAACGAGTTCAACGTATTCCTTCTCTGTTTGGCATTGCATGACTTGTTCAGAAGACAACAAATCAAGAACGCTCGTAGGGAGTTCTCTAAACCATGCCTGAAACCGAATGAAAATTAGTAATTAGGAAAAAACAAGACTACATACCTTGATAAGCCCTGGCAAACAATGAACATCGACTCGCTGTCTCGGTTTAGTTGTTCCCTAACTGCCTCTTCCTTACTATTCTCAGCAGTAAGAAAGTGATTACATGGAAAGCTTCACTTTGATGAAGCAATGTACATGCAAGCCGCATTGAGTGTATAAACAGTTTTGCATCAACAAGAATATGGTTGGTACACAATTGCCTCTTGAATCTTATGATAATTGCATTGACTTGGTTGATACCCCAAAGACTGGTGCACTAGAATGACACTAAGGCGAGCGATTTAGTATGTAAATGTTGTTAGAATGAATCAGTTTCTGAGATTCGTTCACAAAAAGGTTGTACCTTTGACCATAATACAGAGACCCATCTAAACTGTAGAAGAGATTGTAGAATGTACATGGCGTTCATTCTAATTGTTTTTCAAACTTTTTTTTTTGTTTAACCAGGTGTTGAGCTTACGCTCCACCACCTAGGCCCGGCGCCAGCCTTTGCCTGTACCGTTTAGGGCCCTGGGCACGCCTCCCCTTCCCCGCAAGTCGAACAGCTGACCTCCCAGTTTGAACCCCCCAGCTCGGGACAGGTACCACTGGACTACGAGGTCTTGGATTTTTTTTTTTTTTTTTCAGACTTTTACGGAAATATTTTTGTTTTCCATTTTTTGTAATCTTTCCTTGTTGGTCCCATCTTTGTTATAATGGTTATCATGTTATGAAAGTCAAAAGCGCCGAAAGAAAAGAAAACGTGTAGAGCCCATTTTCACTATTCATACGCGTCTTTTATTTCTATATATATCGAGCGTTAGTTCATTCATGAGGAGAGCATCGATTCCTCTTCTTCCTTTATATAAAATAAAATTTTTCTTCCCATATTAATATTCAAACATCTCTACCGGTATTATTTTTATTCCTATTTAAAGTTTGTCGATTACAGAAAATTCCAGTTTCATCATAACACGTTATCAGCACGATCACTCTGCAATTCGAAATGGATAAGAGAACAAACGGAACAACAACTACGCAACTTGGTAGAGAAGTTTGCATACCAGATAGTGGCACAACGCACACTATACTGAAAGATAAGAGATTTTTCTCTAACTTAAAGTCAGCCAAAATGACTGTAAACACAATATCAGGTCCTACAAACTTGATCGAAGGAATTGGAAAAGCAAACTTTATGTTGCCTAATGGAACAAAGTTTTCCATAGATAATGCCTTATATTCTCCAAATTCTAAAAGAAATTTGTTGAGTTTCAAAGATATATATCTTCAAGGATATGATACTCAGTCTGCAACTGAAAATGGCAAAAAGTATATATATATATTTTCCGAGAGATCAGGCAAAAATCTAATCTTCGAAAAGTTCCCAGAACTTCCTTCTGGATTACATCACACTTATATTGATGTAATAGAATCACATTTTGTTATCAAGAGAAATCCAGAAAATGTTATACTATGGCATGACCGTCTTGGCCATCCAGGCACTACAATGATGCGTAAAATCATTGAGAGTTCACATGGTCACTCAGTAAAGGCCCAAGATATACATCAGAGTAATAAAATGCCATGTACTGCATGTGCCCTTGGGAAATTGATCATAAGACCATCACCAACAAAAGTTGATAAAGAATCACCAAGATTCCTAGAACGAATACAAGGTGATATTTGTGGACCAATACATCCACCATGTGGACCATTTTATTATTTTATGGTACTAATCGACGCATCCAGTAGATGGTCACATGTTTGCTTGTTATCATCTCGAAATATGGCATTCGCGAGATTTCTAACTCAGATAATCAAATTAAGAGCTCAGTTCTCTGATTATCCAATTAAAAGAGTTAGATTAGATAACGCTGGAGAATTCACATCCCAAGCATTTAATGATTACTGTATGGTATCAGGGATTGAAGTAGAACATTCAGTTGCTCACGTTCATACGCAAAACGGATTGGCAGAATCCTTAATTAAACGACTGCAACTGATTGCAAGGCCATTGATTATGAGATCCAAACTCCCAACTTCTGTATGGGGTCATGCAATTTTGCATGCAGAAGCACTCATTCGGATAAGACCAAGTGCATATCATAGATATTCCCCGTTACAATTAGTATCTGGTAGAGAACCAAATATCTCTCATCTAAAAGTATTCGGTTGTGCGGTTTATGTTCCAGTGGCACCACCACAACGTACAAAGATGGGACCTCAAAGACGGTTGGGAATATATATTGGTTATGATTCTCCATCGATAATAAGATATCTAGAACCACAAACTGGTGATGTTTTTACGGCACGATTCGCTGATTGCCATTTCAATGAAAAAGAATTCCCAAATCTAGGGGGAGATAACAATAAAGTAGGAAAAGAAATCAAATGGAATGTGCCATCCTTATTACACCTTGATCCTCCTACGAAACAGTCAGAACTAGAAGTTCGACGTATCATGCATTTACAAAATATAGCAAATCAACTACCTGATGCATTTGCCGATACCAAAATGGTAACTAAATCTCACATACCCGCTGCAAATGCTCCTGCTCGCATTGAAATACCACAAAAGTGTGGAATGGCAGTTGATACACGTGAACCAAAAACACGTTTAAAACGCGGTAGACCTTTTGGTTCAAAGGATAAAAATCCTAGAAAACAAAAGGAAGTTGAAAGGCATGATACCTCCGGAATAACAGAAAATGTTCTTGAGAGAGAAGATAATGAATCTAACGACAATACAAAGCATCATGAATCTGAAGAAAATCATGAGATTTCTATTAATTACATCCATAATAGAAAAATATGGGAACGGAAAGAGATGGATGATACAGATGATGTTTTCTCATACCTTTTAGCAAAGGAAATAGATGAAGAAAACGAAGATCCAGAACCAACATCTGTTTATGAATGTCAAAAGAGACATGACTGGATAAAATGGAAAGATGCAATCCAAGTCGAACTAGATTCACTTAACAAAAGAAATGTATTCGAACCCATTGTAATCACACCCAAAGATGTGAAACCTGTTGGATATAAATGGGTATTTGTTCGAAACGAAATGAGAAAAACGAGATTACAAGATACAAAGCTCGCCTGGTAGCTCAAGGTTTTTCTCAAAGACCTGGAATTGATTATGAGGAAACATATTCTCCTGTTATGGACGCAATCACATTTAGATTCCTGATGAGCCTAGCGGCTAATGAAAATTTAGAAATGCGTCTTATGGATGTCGTTACGGCATATTTATATGGATCATTAGATATTGATATATATATGAGAATCCCAGATGGATTTAAGATGCCGGAAGTGTTAAGTTCCAAACCTAAAGGGTTATGTGCAATTAAATTGCAAAGATCGTTATATGGGCTAAAACAATCTGGATGTATGTGGTATAATCATCTCAGTGAACATTTGACAAAAGAAGGATACACTAATGACCCTATATGCCCCTGTGTTTTCATAAAGAAAACAACATCGGGATTTGTAATAATCGCGGTGTATGTTGATGATCTTAACATTATAGGAACTCAAGAAGAAATACAAAAGGCATCAAATTATTTAAAAGGATAATTTGAGATGAAAGATCTCGGGCAGACAAAATTTTGTCTTGGTTTACAAATTGAGCATTCTCAAAAGGGTATATTTGTACATCAGTCTACATATACAAAAAGAGTGCTAAAACGTTTTAACATGGATAAAGCAACTCCGCTTAGCACTCCGATGGTTGTTAGATCACTTAATATTGAAACTGATCCGTTTCGACCATCTGAAGAGAATGAAGAAATACTTGGTCCTGAAGTTCCATACTTAAGTGCAATTGGAGCTCTTATGTATCTTGCAAATTGTACTCGGCCTGATATATCTTTTTCTGTCAATCTTTTAGCAAGATTCAGTTCATCCCCTACACGAAGACACTGGAATGGAATTAAACATGTCTTTCGTTATCTTCAAGGGACTATTGATTTAGGTCTATTTTACTCTAAAAACTCAAAGAGTCAAATGATTGGTTTTGCAGATGCAGGTTATTTGTCAGATCCACACAAAGCTCGATCACAGACAGGATACGTCTTTACAATTGGAGGCACTGCCATATCTTGGCGTTCTCAGAAGCAAACACTTGTAGCTACTTCTTCAAATCACGCTGAGATCATTGCACTCCATGAAGCAAGTAAAGAGTGCGTATGGTTGAGATCCATAAGCCAACATATCCGATCGAGTAGTGGAATTAACAATGACACGACCCCAACTATTTTATATGAAGACAATGCAGCATGTGTTACTCAAACGAAAGAAGGATATATCAAAACCGATAAAACAAAGCATATTCATCCAAAGTTCTTCTCGTACACTCAGGAGCTCGAGAAGAAGAAAGAGATTGAAGTAAGATATGTCCGATCATGCGACAATGCAGCTGATCTATTCACAAAATCACTTCCTACCTCGGTATTCAGGAAACATGTCCATAATATTGGAATACGTCATCAGAAAGATCTGTGACTACTTATTCGAGGGGGAGCTTACGAGGTTGTACTCTTTTTACGTGACTATGGTTTTTCCCATTGGGTTTTTTCGAAAAGGTTTTTAACGAGGCAACAAGAGACGTTAAACAAGAGACGATAGTGACACTGGTCTCCAAGGGGGAGTGTTATGAAAGTCAAAAGCGCCGAAAGAAAAGAAAACGTGTGGAGCCCATTTTCACTATTCATACGCGTCTTTTATTTCTATATATATCGAGCGTTAGTTCATTCATGAGGAGAGCATCGATTCCTCTTCTTCCTTTATATAAAATAAAATTTTTTTTCCCATATTAATATTCAAACATCTCTACCGGTATTATTTTTATTCCTATTTAAAGTTTGTCGATTACAGAAAATTCCAGTTTCATCATAACATATCACATATTGTTTGACTGGGTCTAGAGCAAACTTCTGTAAAGGGGACTCTTCGGAAACAAATCTAACCAAAAAATATATATATATTTTTCTGGAGAACTTTTATCGTATAGAGAATGAATGGGACTCCAGTCCATTGTAATATGGAAAAGCACCTTTGATTGTTAAAAAGCTTGAAACAAGAACATTTTGGTATCAATATATTGGCAAAATTTAACGTCATTTTGGTGTGGATTTCATCATTGATTTGTCTTAATGTTGTATTTGTTAGATCATAATTTTTAATTGTTTAGATGTATTTTTTCAAGAGTTTGTTCTGGTTTCTTAAAACAATATATCATATCAACTTCTGTGTTATATATAGTTTTTGATATATTGAATAAAAAAGTTTTAGAAGAAATTTTTTTTGTATATTTTCATTGCAGATGAGTTGTTTTCAGGGATAGTGAATGGAAAGATAATAATTTGCGGAAATTAGGAATTTAGGAGTGTGACAATACTTTTCCTAATTAGGATACAGGAGTGTGACAATACTTTTCCTCACGTGTTTTCGTTTGGTATGCTTTTCTATCTTATGTAGTCCCCGTGGCGGAGCATTGTTTAGGAGGGTAGCAGTTGCCCTCTATGCTTTTCCATCTTATGTAGTCCCCGTGGCGGAGCATTGTTTAGGAGGGTAGCAGTTGCCCTCTATGCTTTTCCAAAATTACGTATAAAATCCTAAATAATTTCAATATGCCTCTTTAGTTTTAATAATTATATCATTATTTTTTTTGTTTTATTTATGTTCCCATATAATTTTTTTTTCTACATCCACTACTTTAAAACTTTAATACAATGTTTTGAAAACTGGACCGGACTGGACAACGACTCGGTATAGTTACCGGTTGATTAGTTGGACCACTTCAACCGGTCGAATCGGGTTTTCTATTAATATATATATATATATATGATCGTAAACGTTATATAGATTTTTTTTACATCATTATATAGATTTAAAATGTAGTTATATATATAATATATTCTCATTTCCCTTTATTAACTAGATAAATAAACAATAAGAATAAAGCTAACTATATATACAATAAACAAGTGAATACTATATAAAATTTGAAATTGATAAAAATCAAACAATTGATTGTTGAAATTAGCGTATTATTTATTATTACAACTAAAGTCTTAGATATTATGAATATATCAAAATAAAAATGATATATGAAAACCAGAAATATATCTGTTAATATTCTTTTTTAAGAAAAATAAAATTAAACAGAAAATCAATTATTACTAAGAGTCATTATGAAATATTAATTTTTAATAACAATTAAAACACACATTAATTATATGTTAATTTTTAAATTGGGTTTTAAAGTTGATTCGGGTCACCGGTTTTACCGGTATTTCTCAAATCTGAGTTTTAAATCCAATCGGACTCGGCTTATTCAGCGAGTCACGGTCAGACCGGTTCGACCGGCCGGTTTGATTCAGTTTTAAAAACCATGCTTTAATGGTTCTACCGCTACCATCCGCAAACACTGCATTTGCAAATAAAGGTAGTATTTAGTGTTTTATAACAGTCACAAAAATGATATTGGTGCCAAAATTTAATATGCTCAAATTATTCTTAACAAAATATTCTGCAAATTCATAGATGCATTGTAGTATTTAGAGGTCAAATTCACAAAGATCAAGAATCATTCATGAGATTTTAGTTTTCGAATTAAGCTAAACATAAGTGAATTAATATAACAAGAATAACATAGAAAGTAAAATGGTCGTAAGTTCAGATAAGAAAGACATTAGACTTAGGGATGTTCGCATGTAATTCAGAATTGCAGATTAAACGAATTGCTAAGAGTTTATTAAGAACAATTCTTAAACTTAAATCACAACATTCAAATCATTAAAGTTTAGAACTTGTCTATGTTTAGATCATTTAATTCCAAATCTCTTTGCAAAATTTAACAATTCAGACAAACATTAAGAACAAGTTTGATAAATTCATAAAATCTCTAAACCAAATTTATTTGTAAATAGGTATTTTGCTCATCTAAGATTAGTTCAGAGAATCAAATAAACTTTCATGTCTATCAATCATTCTAAGGTCTATATATCAGGTTGTCAATCTAGAACTAGTTTAAGTTTAATCTAATGAAAATATAAGACAAACCTAAAAATTCTATCAATCTAACAATTTCATCCTTATACCCTTGAAGAACTCTAAACTTAGCAAGAAAATTACTCAAACATGATCAATGAAACATAAATCATAATTTGAATAAACTGCATTAAAAAATAAATAAGAGTGATAAAAAAGTTTGAAATATTCTCTTTGCAGAATTCTGATTTATCTCTCCAAAAACCTTAACAAAACTCTCTAGTCTAAATAATGATACAATAACTCTCAAAAATTTAAATAAAGTCTAAAAAAGAAAAACAAATTAATTATAAATAGTGGAAACTTTGGGTCAATCTTAAATTTCTTGAAACTTTATAAAAACTTGTCAAGAAGTGCTTAATCATGATGGGTGTTAACCGACACCAGGGGATGTTGTTGATCGACACCATGTCAAAATATGATCTCCGACTTAATGTTTTCAGATGTCATTCTTCTTATATTCTAAAGTGATTTTAAATATCTAATCTAACCCAAAACATACATGAACCTACAAATACACCAAAAGACTTTTATGAATACCAAAAAACTCTAAAACCAGACTTGTATCATGATCAAAAACCCATAAGACTATGTTTATCAAATAGTATTGTGACTAGTTTAGCTCCAAGATTTTAAGTAAGACCTAAAATCTATGTTAAATTCGGATTTGTTATGGGCTTCCAACTTAAAATCAACTAGATTTTGACCCGCACACCCGTGCAGATATTTGTTTTAACTTTAAAAAAATACAATATATGTTTATTGTATATAAATATTATAATATTAGCTTTGAGTTATTATTTTTATTGAATGTTATTTTGTTTATTATTATATGCAAAATAACGGCCTCTATATTTTATTATATATAATATAAACGGCCTCTATAAAAATAATAACTCAAAGCTAATATTGTAAACGGCCTCTATATTTTAATATTTACGAAATGGTAAAAATGATTTCTATTAATTTATATATATACAATCAGTTATGGATAAAATTAATTAATTGTTTACTTTAAGGAAAATTTTGTTAAGATATTATCATTTCAAAAAATTAATAATGTTGACTACAAATAAATTAATTGATTGTATTTTAAGAAATATTTGTTAAGACTAATTAATGCTAAAAGTTAGGATTAGTTTGTTTCTAGTGGCATTAGGTGTAATTAAAAGTTTATTATAAGGGTTACTTCATATTAGTACTTCAATTTTAGTGAAATAGATTAGAGATAAGTAGATTTGCCCTAAACATTTATATATTACCGATGTCCCAGTCAAATTCAGGATGTTTCACACCATTCCTCGATATATCTTACAATCATTAATCTCGACAATATCCCAGTCTAGGAATTAGTTCGGTTAGACCGATAGACCATTCAAGTTAAGTCGGTTTAAGATCGATTGAGCAATAAAGATTTCAGTTTAGTTGGACATAGTGTGTTCGGACTCTGATACAATGTTAAATTCGAATTTATTGTAAGCTTCCAATTTAAAACTAATGGTGATAAAAGAATTGATTCTAAGACTTTATATATTGCTTATGTCCCAGTTAAACTTAAGATATGGGAGCTTATATTCTCACAAGGTAATCTCATATTTTTATGGCTAGATAACAACAAATTTGTTCCCAATAAAAACATCTTTGTTTTAGAGTCGTGGTATTTTTGGGCACCCGTACATACAAGTTTGTTCCCATTAAAAACCTGTTTTATAAATAGTGGTATTTCTGGGCACTTGTCCATTTACAGTTTGCTTGATGGTACGAAAACTTAGATAGGAAACTGTACTGTTTTCTAATGGAGTAATTGCGTAGTTAGTAATTGGTTGCTATTGTTGATGCTGAAGTTGTAGTCATTGAGAAAGCCCTTGTCTTACTCGTCGATGTAGCATATGGAGAGGCCAGCTTACTTCGAATGGAATTTTTACAAATTAAACGTTAACTTTAATCTCGAGGTTATTGTGGAAGGAAATTAAGTATTTCTAAAAAGGTTACAAAAAAAAAAAATTAAGTATTTCTCTACTTCCATATGACATGAGGTAAGTCAATGTTAATTTTAGTATACTTTTGGAAACTTTAAATTTTAAATATAAAAAATATATATATTAGAACTTTCTTTCACCGAATTTTTTTTTACATTAGAGTTTCTTCGATTTTGTAAAAGCCACTTTACGTACCAGTCGTTTAACTGAAATCTCATTAGTAATTTTACATTAAGGTATCTGAGTTTAGATTCTCAAAAAAATAATTTATAAAATGGAAAAAAGGTTAAATGAAATTTTCGACATGATACAAATAAATTCGGCCAAGAATTGATTTTCACAGGACACTTTGGATAATGTAATTAGATGTGGATATGCATTAAGTAGGTAAATTGTTAGTTGAGAACAATTTATAAATATATTATAAGTTTCATGAACCTCATCACTCATCAACTAGTGACTGGATCTCACATTATTTTTTTCAGCATTAGATCTTACTTTTTCTTATTAATTTTAAGTCAGCTCAGTGAAATTTGCCCGTTGTGGCATTTAGAGAAGATATCGGTTCTGCAACTTTCTCACGTTTTGGTTGTTTTCCTTCGGTGATTCAGCAGTTTTTCCAGGCGGTAGTGGTATTCTATGTGAATTTTAGGCTTTACTTTCAGTGAAAATCTGGGATATTTTAGGAGTTTTTTTAGTTAGGTTTTATTTTAGTTTTTCTTTATGGGGTTCTAATGTTTTTTGTATATTCCTGTCTGTTTATACATTGTGAACCAAAAAAAAAAAAGAATAATAATATAAAAATCTTCTTTAAAAGTATTTTTGAAAAGTAATCGGTATTATCACCAGTTTCCTATAAATACAAGTGTTATAGTGCTGGGTTCAAACATTCTCAACAAACAAACATTTCACTTCTTCACATAGGTTTTTGAGTTTCAAATATGGAACCAAATCGTGTTCAGTTTCTTGAGAACAAGACCTTGTTCGTCACTGGCGCTTCCGGTTTCCTCGCTAAAGGTAATTCTTTGTAGTCTTCTGTAATCAACTGAGTAAATATTGGAGCAACGATGATCAAAATAATACATATCAACTTTATTTTATAAATCCACTCGTGAGGAATTTTTTAATATATAAATCACTCGTTATTCATGAATAATATTAATATGTGAACATAGTTTTCGTGGAGCGAGTTCTGAGTTTGCAACCGAACGTGAAGAGGCTTTACCTCCTCGTAAGAGCATCTGACAATAAATCCGCGGAACAACGGTTACACAGTGAGGTATATTATTACATACGTACATGCCAAAATGTATTTGCGTTAGAGATTTCGTACGAAAATGAATGAATTTTCTGATTACATTGGAACAGGTTTTCGAGAAAGATTTGTTTAAGGTGCTAAGAAAGAATATTGGTGATAAAAGTTTAAACGCCTTGATATCGGAAAAAGTTGTTCCTGTTCCAGGCGACGTATCATTAAACAATATGGGAGTGAGTGACTCTAATCTTGTACAAGATATGATGCAAGAGATTGACATTGTTTTCCATGTTGCTGCCACCACGAGATTCGACGAAAGGTAGTTGTAACAATCGTTTTATTTGATATATATATATATATATATATATATATATATATATATATATATGTTGTTATTGACAACTATATTGATTAGCTTTTGGTGCGCTTGTATGTGAAAAAGATACGATGTAGCACTTCGGATCAACACATTTGGAGCACTCAATGTCCTTAACTTTGCTAAGAAGTGTGTGAAAGCACAATTGCTTCTCCATGTCTCAACTGGTGAATCTCTTAACTTCTTTTTTTTATTGTTGAATCACCAAATGATATGTCAAAGCTCAGACTCATTCTGAGGCCTTTGAAAACGCCAGATTTTATTTTCGTTTATACTGTTTCTAGTCATCAGCCATGATTGAAACCTCCAAGTGGGCACATTTAAACTTTTTAAAAGGTGAATTTTCAAATTTACCACATTATTAGTATCATTAACATTTTCATAAATATCTTTTTTTAAGAACCAAAAGATTTTTAGATTAATTAGAGTCCTAAATTTTACATTATAAAATTTTATTCCCCTCAATTCTAAACCCTAAGTCTTATATTAATTAACTCTAAAGTTACAAGTGTGTTTTTCATCTTAAGAAAATAAGGATAAAAATAATTAAAGTAAACATGAAAAGTGATATTAAGAATATGGTATTTTTGACAATTTCCTCTTTTAAAATCAGTTTCAGAATATATACATGTATGGCCTACAACATTGACTATTTAAGTCATCCATTATGACATTAAATATAAAAGTAGTTTTTTACTTAAATACTTTATATAAGGCTTTTTAATCTTTATATGTAAACAAAGTGTGTAGACTTTAAATAATAGTATATTTATATTTAGCATTACTTTTCGAAGTAGATTTTGATAAAATTATGTTTTAGAATATTTGAAATTGTAAATTTGACGAGAAAATTCTCTTTTGCCCTTTTACCAGATTTGCGCTACGCTCGAGTATGCTCTCATTATTGTAGTCATGCATTTACTATTGTTGTTGTTATATGTCATTATTATTTTAAATTTATATAGAATTAGAAAATGAAAGAAATTTGTGAATTCTGATAAATGATGGTATAATAATAGTTATAAGTTATAACCCATCAGTTCTTGATAAAAATAATCTAATATTTTCTTTTCAGTTAACTTGAGTTGTTTATAGGACTGAGATGTTTTATAAAGATCAAGTAGTTATTTTTATTATATCTAATATCACAAATATATAAAAGATATATTTCAAAATTTTAGCTTGGAAAATTTAATTATCTTGTACCGGTATATAATATTTATATATAATCGACACTAGTTATAATATTCATGTATACACATCTGTTTTCTTTCTAGCTTATGTGTGTGGGGAAAGATCGGGACTTATACAAGAGATACCTTTTCCAATGGGAGAAACACTTCATGGAAAAAACAAGGTAGATATCAATACCGAAATGCAACTAGTTGAGCAGAGGTTGAAACAACTCGTTGAACAAGGTTGTTCAGAAGAAGAAACTAAACATGCTATGAGAGATCTTGGGTTAAAAAGGTTTGTGTTCAAATGCAAAAGTTAGAAACTTGATAGATACTATGAGACATGCACGTTATTCATATATAATATAATGTTAATTAGGGCTTTAAAGCTTTTTGGATTGCCAAACACATATGCCTTCACCAAAGTCATGGCAGAGATGTTTCTTGGACACTATAGAGAAAATATGCCTATTGTAGTAATACGTCCCTCAATGATCACAAGCACTTTCTCGGACCCATTTCCCGGTTGGATTGAAGGCATCAAGTAAGCTACTTTTTTTTCGTCAATTTGATTGTTACAATCTGTTGTTCATCAAAGTATCTAACTTCTCTTGTGGTTACTGTATTTATGAAGAACCGTTGACGCTGTGATTGTATCATACGGGAAGGGAATGCTTACGTGTTTTCTCGTTGATCAAAAAACAGCATGTGATATTGTAAGTTCACTAGTGACGTTACCTATCTTGTAAAAATTAAATTAAGACTCCATTTTCTTACTAGCTTGATTCTAACATGAAAATGTATGTCGTCCATAACAAGATACCGGTCGATATGGTGGCACATGCAATGATCGCGACCGCAGCTGAACACTTCAATGATTCAGGAAGCCATACCGTTTACCATGTCGCCTCATCTTACCGGAATCCAATAATCTATAAGCAAATTGCTGAAATTATTACTCGTTGTTTCAAGAGAAGCCCTCTGCTCGGTCGCAGTGGTATGCCTATAGTCCCAAAAGCTTTGGTACTTTTATCCACAATGGCTATGTTCCGTCTCTACACAGTCCTTCACTTTAAATTACCTTTACAGGTAGATTTTTCTCTACAAGGGTTATTCATACTTTTTTTATGTTAAATAAAAATAAATATTAAAAAAAAATTAAAAAAAAGTTGTTATGCATACTTTAAATGCATTATCTCACATTTTCTCTGTTTTTCGTTTCTTTAGATGTTGGGATTACTTGGCAAAACTTTACCATCGCAATTTGGAGATAAATATCATCATCTAAACCGTAAATTCATGACGGCCATGAGATTGGTTAAAATTTATGAGCCTTATCTACTCTTCAAGGGCATGTATGCCTCTCTATCTCTCACATTTCCTCATAATATGATTAATAATATCCTTTTAATTTCATCTATTGTCTTCGATTTTTTATTGGTGCAGTGTCTATTAGATTTTTTTCTTTTAATACATGTCTACTAGATACGTGGCATATTAGAGAGTGAAAGCCTTTCTTCAATATACATGATCTAAATTATTTTTGTCGTGCCCTAAGTCACAATTTAACTATAATTGTTTTGACTTTATATTGACATGTAGATTCGATGATAAAAACCTGGAAACATTACGGATCAAGAATGAAGCAAAAGAGATGAACGACATACCCGAGTTCAGCCCCAAATGCATTGATTGGGAAGATTATTTTATCAATACACATATCCCTGGCCTCGTTACACACGTACTCAATAAATAAACTCCAAATACAAGTATTATATGAAGTATCTATTAAAAAAAAGGTGTTGTATTATGAAGTAAATCAAAATGTATTGGATTGTATGAATTAATTAAAGAATAATTAGTCGATTAAAGTTGTCTTTGTTTTCACTCCCCTCCTCTATGTAATACCGTTGCTTAGTCATGTATGATCCCTCTTAATCAAAAAGAAATGTATGATCCCGTATTTGTAATTTGTTTATTAAAGACTACATTTTTAATTTGTTTGGTTTATTTATACATATAGTTTTATGCAAAGATATATATCATTATGCGACTGAATCTCACACTTCTTTGGCTGTTGTAATACAAACTAAATCTTTCTCCCTCAGGGTTGATACGAAATCACCCTTGACCATTTATTAAAAAAACTGCCTTAAATTGATGGCCAAATGGTGGGATATAAGTTATCGCTTATAAATGATTCAACACTGACAATTTTTCTTTAAGTATATTGTTGAACAAAACTTTGACACTGTTATTGTTGAGCAAACCTTCACGGTTTATAAAAACGACAGTGAGGAGAAAATGTTGCCCCAAGGAGGCTTTCCATTTTGTTAGTAATATATTAAATTTTAAGCGAGTGAAGATCGTTGAACTATATTTACTATGTAATACCCAATAAAAAATTGAAACGATTGATATACTTAAACAAATGCATTATAAAATGCGAATAACAATATATATATATAAGTTATTGGGGGGGGGGGGAGATTAACGAGCACCAAAATTGTTTCATCATGTGCAAGAAATCGCTAGACAGTAATGCGGTACCTAAATGCTTCGTAGAATACTAACGACTAGATAAATTATATGTAGTTTATCCAAAATCTAGACATTAACATATTATTAAATTATTTTATATATATATATATATATATTACATTACATTAGATATTTTGGTTTTAGGGATTAGTTATAAAATTATTTTTGATGAATTCTAAAGATTCCATATACAAAAAATTAAACTACACAAATTTGTGGATTTACATTAATATTATTGTTAAATTTAACACCTTTAAGGCTTTGATTGGTAGCATGTAGTATCGTTGATTTTGTTTGAGGTAGAGGTTTACATCAGTGATAATTCACAATGTTACCAATTATGCATTAAATTTCACTTTTTGATTTTCAGTTTGAGTTAGCATGTGTTACTTTTGAGTTACAATTTTAAGTTAAACCTTTTGTTAATTTGATAACTCAAAACTTAATGCAACATCAAAGATAAATTTATATTTTAGAAGTTGAGTTACCATATTAATTATTTTTTTGTTTAAAAATAAGTTGACGAAAATTAATAAAGGTACGTTATGTTAGTTACGTCACTAGGTAATGTTGTTTTTGAATTTAAAAAATATTATTTATGGTTTTAAACATAAATTTAGCAATATTTTTATGAAAATTAAAATAAAAAAATTCAAGTTGAAGTGGTAAAGTTATGTTAGTAGTTTTTTTTTGTAAATTTCAAAATTTTATTTGTGGTGTTAAACCAATAATTTTATAAGTCTTTTTATATCTATCAAATTTTTTAATGAATATTTTCTTTTATTATTATTGTATTTAATTTATTGTACTATCGTTGTTGGAATAAATAATGTTTTTAATAGTTAGAACTCTATAAAATAAGACACAGTGCAACTTATTTTTTATTACAGTTTATTTAATATATTAAACATAAAATTATTATTATTGATTTATTTTTTAATAAGTTAATGTTTTCTTTGTTTAAATAAATATTTATTACTATATGTTTATATCTTTAACTATTTTATTAAAAAGTATACTGCAACTTATACATCAAAATTGTTACCAGTCATCATTTTTGATAAATGATAACTTTAGTTTTTACTGCGAACTTATCACATAAATCTACAGTTTTTACCACATAATTTTTACTGCAAGTTACATCAATTTATAACACATATTGCAACTCAAACTTAATACTACATATCACCAATCGGAGCCTAAATCAATTTTGACTAATTAGATCAATTTACACTAATTTTAACTCGTTTAAATCTATCCACATAAATTAGATTTTACAAAAAAAAATGTTTCAGATATGGCCACCTAGGCACCGCATAAATTGATTTTAAGAACATTTAACATGATAGAAACATTTTTCTAAGAATACCAGAGTCTCTAGATTTGGAAATATTAAAGTATTATCTTTTGTTATGGATGTTTGCTCATGAATATTGAATACTCTGTCTGACTTAATCAAGAGAATATCATTTTCTTAGCATAGCTTTTTGTGCAGTGGTAGACTGGTAGTCGACAGTTTTATGACTAAGATCCATACATCACTAGTTACGTTTCTATACATACATCGCATGTTAAATGAAGAACAAAACAGCCAAACATATGGTACTGGTCAGTGTTATGTTCGTTTGTTAGTTGTTTATGGGATGTTAGAGTTGGACCAAATAAATGAGTGATATTAATCAGCCGATGTACTGAGGAACTAATATATAAAACGAAGAACAAATGTGCTCATTGATAACATAAAAGTAAATGATGATTTATCTGTAACAAGATGGCAGGGTCACGCTCTGACAACAGTCTACTTTGTGATGATCGTACCTAATATACATTAGGGTTTGAGCATAAAATAAGTAACCCAAAATTTGAACAGAATCCAAACCGAAAAACATAATTTTTATCCGGTCGGAAATGTAAAAAATATCCGAATGGATCTCATAAGATGTTACAAAACATATTTGAATACGAACTGTTATTAACCGAACTCGAACGGATAATCTAAAAAACCGAAAAATCCAAAAATATATCCGAAAATACCGATCTGAATGTCCAAATGAATATACAATATAAATATGAAAAATAAATATATACTTAAGATATTCAATTTCATATTTATTTTTATATGATATCTAATAATTAATATTTAAAATTTTAATAAGTACCTTAAATACTCAATTATATATAACTAAGTATATATTTCTTATGTTTTGATTTTAAATTTTATTTCGGATATATTCGAATCGATCTGATATAACCTAAATTTGAACAATATATGATTACTTTATGGGTTATAAGATGTGATACAAAATTGACCAGAAACCGATGTATTATATCCAACTCAACATGTATTTACAAATTTATTAGAGTGGGATCAAGTAAGTGTTATAAAATAGAAACGAAATCTGAAAAATCCAACCCGAACGCACGTAGCTAACATACATCATTTAAAATCTAACAAGTTACGGCAAAAGTAAAGGCAGATGAATTAAAGAGCCGTTAATATAGAAGAAATGCAAAAGTAGGATATGTAAAGCCAACCACCAAAGATCAACGCATGTTGGTCTCTTTAATTACATTTTACTAGTTTATTTTCGTATAAAACGTACATACATTTCACTCAGACAATAAAAGACATCTAAAGCCATCAAATTCTCATTAAACACTTCTGTTTGAAATAGAGGTTTCCATCAATGTCGAATCAAGCAGCTGTTGCAGCATTCTTCCTCTTAGTTTTGGCCGTCTTGTCCAACTTTGAGGTATCGGCTTCTTCCCTTGTTCGTGGCAATGTATCTTGCCTTGACTGCCACCTTGATTTCGACTTCTCAGGTCTACACTTTTCACTACTTCAGCTCTTTGATTTTAAGTGCATCTCATCTAAATTTTGAAACGTACTAGTTTCATTATGCATATCTGTTACGCCACTGATCACATTTTTATATATCTAACTTTTCTTTACTAAAATGGTTATATTAAGGGAGAACTGATATTTCTTGTCATCTTTTTTTTTTAATTATTTTTACTCTTTTTTTGGGCAAAGATTATTTTTATTCAAATAGTGTTATCTATATTATATATAGAGATTCAACTGATAGTGTTTCCTATTGTAAACAATATATTTTTTCAGGCATTAAGATTCTCCTGAAGTGTGACGGAGAGAAGAAACTTGTGACCGCCATGGCCGGTTCAGATGGATCTTTTCGGTCAGTGCTTCTAAGCGCCAACGAGAAAGACTCCATGAAGTGTCTTGCAAAGCTATTGGGAGGTCCAGAGCAACTATATGCTCACAAACACAACTTGGTCTCTGAACTGATCAAGTCCAAACATGAGTCCAAGGTTTTAACTACATCAAACCCACTTACGTTTTCTCTCTCATGTCCCAAACCAACCGGAGATAACGTCGGAGATATGATCGGAGACTCTAAGACTATAGATTTTCCGGGGACTGGAGGTTTTGGATTCCCTCCTGTTAGCTTCTTCCCTTTCTTACCAATCATTGGCATCCCATGATTTACTTCAACGTTGCTTTGATAACACTTGCAGACATATTTATTTATGTGTTTTTGTGTTTACGTGAGAATCTAAGACGAATTAAAAAAACAGCCAAGACAAACAAAATTAGCAAATTATAAAGTTTTTTTTTTTGCTTTGTTAGATATAATGTTTATTATGTGATAATATAAACGTTTTTTTATTGTTTTCTTGTAATTTTATTCCTTTGTTTTCTACCAAGTTTGTGATAATAATTATAATAAGATTTGGTCAATCTAACATAATAGAGAAAATTCAGTAAGGGTAATATAAATAAAACTGTCTTTAAACAAAATCTTGATCACGACAGAAATGAAAATGAAATCTCCTCTCAGCCTGATGACCTTAGAGAAACTTTGCGATATAAAAAAACTTAGAAAACACGGGTGGGTGGACTCATTGTGCTCTTCAGGTACAAGCACCTCACCTGCAGATAAATTTCAAGGAACAACTCATCAGAGTCAGAGACTGATAAAATATGTATGAGGAAAATCAAGAAGAAAGAACTGTTTACTAACGTTTTGCCAGTTTTTCTTCAAGAGGGAAACAAGGAAGTTGACGCTCATCTGAACATTCTGGAAGACCTGCTTCTCTTCCATGCCGAGATTTCCAACAGCGACACCCATGCAAAGAACCTTCTTGAGCTGGAACTTCACTGTTGCCTTTGTCTCATTCACTTTGGATTCCAGAGACTCTTGGTGGCTGACAAGAGTTGGGAACTTTCCTGTTTGTTTGTTCAAAGTGCCAAGCGATAACTAAATCATACGGAGATGATGATAATAAAACTAAAGGAAGATCAGGTTGTGGTGCTTTAACATGCCTGCCTTGTTGAGACCAGGACCAAGAAGACGGGGGATCTGCTTGATGACCGATTCAGAAGCAAGGAAAGCATGGAACTTCTTGGCGAGCTTCTTAACAAGCTTCTTGTTCTTGTTTAACTTCTTAAGAGCTTCCACATCCATAGACTCTAACCCAATTTTCTCAGCCTAAGTAAAAACAAAACCCAAGTTGAGGAACATGCATTTTGATCTTAAAGTATTCTAAACCCAATCTTTTTCAATAAAATGTTACAGTCACAAGAGAAGGAACATGTATTCTAATAATCTTTAAAAGGTAAAAGGGGAGAGAAATGGCTTACCTCTTCAACGTGCTGGGCGTCACCAAGCATGCAAATCTTCATCTTAGGCCTAGGAATGTGAGGCAACTTAACGGAACCGCTAAACCTCTTGTCCTTTTGAGGGTCATAGTTCTTAAGACCAATCTGGAGTTCGATAGTCTCGGTGAACTTGCGAGGCTTAGTCTCCTTGCAGTGAGTGAAAATGGTGGAGATGCCCTCTTTCACGGCTTCACTCTGGAGCTTACTGTACCATTCAAAAATCCAAACTTTCAATACCCAAATAACAGAGAACTTCATATAGAATTCAATAAACCTAACGTAACGCTCTATTTCCTCATGAAAGCAATGACTTCACACACACACAAAACCAAAAAGGGTATAAAGGCCAATACTTTATTGTATTAAAGAATCATTTTAAGATAGGATTATACCAATTAGGTTCACAAATGTCTACTAATCATTTGAATCCGGAGGCAGATGAATCATTACTAACATACATAACAATGTAGATAGGCAATCATATCTAGTGAAAAGCAAATAGGGTTGAGCATATACAAACCTCATTTTGGCACTTCTTCAGCTACTATTCTCTCCTGAAAGACAATATATTCTCCATCAGATTAATAGGGTTTCTGGAGGAACGTTCAGAATCGATAAAAGAGAAACCGTTACGAAAGAGGATGAAGAGGAAGAAGAAAGCATACCTTGGGGAAGATCGGAGACAGAGAAAGAACGGCAACACAAGTGTTTGTGTCACTTATATTAGCCGAAGGGGAATGAAACCCTAGCCCATATTACTTCCAACTAGTTAATAGCCCATTACCATATTAACTAGGCCCAATTGGGACTTGAGAATTTAGAAAACCTCATTGAGCTTTGAGCTATGCAAAGTGGCCATAGGATTAAACCGGAACAAACCACAACTGATCAAAAGATACATCTTAGGTTCTTATCTGAAAACCCACCGAATACATGAGTGTCATGCCTAATGCAAAAGCATCAAACGTTGTTGCAAAGGGAACTCATGAAGACAGAGATGCACGTTTGAAATGGAGATAACATATAATCTTATATGTTAAATTATAGCTCAATACACGCCCCCTTCAAGGCTGACAATTTACTACAAATCTTTTTATGTACAACTTAAGAAATTAAATAGTACTTGTGGTCATACCCAATTCTTTTTTTTTTTCCAAATAATATCCTCTATCCAAACATAAAGGAGAGATCATCCATGGGAACCTCATCAAGCCCTGCTGTATCAATATCCTGTAGACCCTCAAACCAGTTTCCAATATCTGCCTGCTCATCTATCTCCTCTAGATCATGGAACGCTAGCTTCGAGAAATCTATAGGAGCTTCCTCATCTAATGCTCCTCGGCTCGATGTGCCTCTGCTTGCTGGACCTGTTGGGTGAGTTGTTCTTGTTTGGTTTTCGTTGTTGTTCTTTTCTTTTGGTTTCGATTTGTTCTTGTTCCTCAAACTGTCTTCTCTCTCGCTTCTCTTTCCTCTAGCACTTCCTGCATTAAGAACCGCGCTATCTGTACTCATTGTCACTTTGGATGAAGCGCATCCGATAACATCGTCTATCAATGCTTCTCTCCTCTTTGTGCTAGACACTGCACCTACATACAAAACCCAATTTGCTCAGATAATCATTCGACAAGAAGGTTTAAAGTGTAGTCACTGTCTGTAACAGTTTCATCAAGAGACTTGACCATCAGTAACTATCTAATAAATACGTTTATGGAGTTGGTGAAGAGAAGAAGCCAGAATGATGCACTCATTCATGTGTGTACATGTGCGCACTTGTATGTGTATGCTTTCGCATACACGCCATAGCAGAAGAAACTACTGTAAAGATCAATTTTGGAGTCAGAGTTCAAATTTTGCGTACCTGAACCCTTGGCGTCAGCCTGGTGATTAGAAGGTTCATTGAGCGTGTTACTGGCTGTTCCAGAGCCGCCATTTTCTGATGATTTTGCATCGTTACTGGGAGATGAAAACAAGATGTCTCGAAGTGCAGGATCAGCAAAACAGCTGAGACCAGTATCATCAAACTTGCGACACCTGGCAAGTGTCCGCCGGATGAACGCCAGCGCCACTGGTCTTGTGACCTTGTGGACTTTATATGCTTTATTTCCACGGGATGCCTGTTTTCAGAGTAACATCCATTATAAGGGAACGTCATATATGTAAGTGATCATGATAAAATGTAAGCATACACTAGTTTATTACCATTCTTTTCTTGTGAGCTGTTTCCACAAGGTGGTCCATAGCAAGATGCTCAATTTTCCTGCATGTAAACCTGAAATCTTTAGCAAAAATGACAGTGTAACTTGAAAGAAAAAAGAAGCTGATAAAGCCAAAGCCAACCTTTTCTCAATATCTTTCCCCTTCTGGATGGAAATATTTAGCTTCTCCAGAGTTTTCTTCTTGTTTCGGATCTATTATTGGTCAAAGATAGAATATGAGAATGGTTATATGGGAAACAGACAAAAACTCTTCCTAGTGAAACAAACGATATAAGGCATGATTATTTGTTTTGCGTTTACCTGCTTATAAATGCCTTCCTTCAACTCCATAACATCTGTGCTCATAGTTTCTTCGGCCAGATCAGGCTGCAAATAAATAAAAATGAAAACAAGTGAAAACGTTTAAAGAGCAATACGTTTTTTCCTTTAGCTGAAGTTCTTGACAGATTAACCAACTGACTTGAGACAAAACCTACCATTGCCTCAGGAAACACACCAATGCTCTGTAATTCCAGAAGAAGTCGCTCATCCAAGGACATAAGCTGATACTGGGTGTCAGATACTGGGAAGTTAGGAATGTTCACTTCCCTAGCTTGCAGTTGACCCACGCCATTTGAAAATGTCTCACCGTGCGCATCCGAATGTCCAAGATCATCATCCATCCACTGTTCATTGCTGTGGGCAGATATAGACATGCTACTATTTCTGAAAGGGTTAGACACAACACTCCTCTCACTGGAAAATCTGTCAAACAAACAACTCTTGGGGGTCTGAAAATCCCCGTTCGATTCTACTTCAAATTCCATTCTCTCTCTCTCTCTGAATTCGGTGTCAATATAGGTACATGAACCACTGTGAGAATCATCACTAGCGTAATGAAGGGACAGATTCTTCCCTCCATTGAATTGTACAACTTCTTCTCCATCATCTTCCTCAATTAAGGCAGAAAGTACCCTCTTGTACAACGGAGTACTCTCATTTAACTTTCTCATGTCCAATCTCTCAAATGAAAGATCAGATATAAATGATGACGCTGGACCTGAATAATCAACAATTCCCTCACCAATGCGATGTGGTGCTTTTGGCAATTTGATACCCTGAGACAGAAGGAGTCTCATTCAATCATGCAACATTCAGATAAAGAAGACTATAAAACTAGACATTGGTGCATAGGTTTACAAGGCAACTTACCATGATGTTATAGCCATCTAAGATTGCCTCTGACAGAGATTCATCGAGTTCTTCCGCAAAATTCAGCTGTTTTTTTACAGCCACAAGTTAACGAGAGTTTGAGTTGGCACCCAAAGTCACATATATGATATATTATGGTATCTTGATTATTACCTGATCCTTTATGTTTTGAATGTCATCTGCATTGACGGCGGCAAAGATGTAGTCCATCTTCTTCCAAAACTTGCCAGAACAAGCAAGATCTACAAAAAGATATATGGAGTTAGAAGGAAAATAATGGCAATAAAACTTGAAAGACGAGACATATGGAAGTATGAGTACTCGCTGCCTTCCGTGCTGAATTAGCTGCTGCAAAAATATCTTCACGATCATCATCTGATTCACCTGAAGAACCAAAAATTCACTATAATTCATGCTCAGGAACTGAGACCAACGTACACGAGGTTCTCTTTGGGGACATACAGTTTATATTTAGCGATTACACCTACAACTACCACCAGTATCCTACCTTTGAAAATTAAATACTTCCGTTTGTACAAATGATACAAGAGCTAATATTTACCAAACCTCAAATTTCAGGGTAAATCCCGTTCAGGGTGTACTGTATGTAGCACTTCCCAGAAAATAGTTTGATGATATAATTGAAGGACTGGAAAAGACTGAAACTCAAAAGACCAAAAGAAAATAGATACCTGTAATATTTGAAGGAGTGGAATTCGAATTTGAGACAAGACGAGTAGAAGGTTTACGATCTTTCACCTTCTTCGCTGGTGGACGCCCATATTTGCTGTCCAGAGAGAGAGGTAGAACAATTGGTCTCTCGTATTTTAAGCTTTCTATATATACTAGAAGTAGTTATAAGGTATACAGGACAAATAAAGAACTAATTTGGCCGTAAATCACCTTCGATTCTTATCTGACGCAATCTTAACATTATGCAGAGGCTTCTCTACTGGTAGGTTCTCTGATTTAACCATTACAGGATGAAATCCATGAACATTTTCACTCTTTCCTTGCTTCCATGCACCGCCACCTTTATGACTAGTTTGAAACTTATTCTTCCTTACAGTTGGCGACCCTGTTTTAGAAGTTGTGAACAAGTCACCACTAGCAAGAGCACGATCCCTTGTTCTGTTGTCACCAGCACCGGAGTCCTCACTTTCGGATAACCCATACGGTGATGAAGCATTCTTCAGCTCCCTTTTCACTTTTAAAGGGCTACTATCAACAACTGAGAGTGACCCGGTGGTTCCAGGGGATGCTCTAGGACTAAAATCAGATGTTGCAAAACCTTGAGCTGAGAACTTGCTTTCAGCATGTCTGATAACAGGCGAAACTACATTTGTTCTTCTGGTTCGAGAATTCTTAGGTCTCTGGCCACCCCATTGAGCCATTGCATGCGCAGATGAACCTGCTGGCAATCGAAGCTTTAGATTATTTCTCATAAGTGTATTTAGACAACACTTTGATTGCCTCTAACCTTGTAATACTCCAGATGGGGACTCGACTTTGGATGAAGAATCAACACCTACAACGGCTGCTGTTCTTGGAGCCCTAGAAACCTTTCCTTTCAATATTGCAGTAGAGATATTTGTGGGGCTATCATCTTGTAAATTTCTCCTGAATAGCACAATAATGCATTTATCATTCAAGATCAGTCAGAAACAACTTGATGTTATAGTAAAGCAAATCTATAACAAAAAGCTTGAGGTATCTGCTTACTTATTGTTTCCCTTAGCCATAAGCCTCTGCTCAGCAAGTACTGACCGGTCCCTTGCAAGTGATGCAGTCTCCAACTCATTCCTGGATAATGCACCCATACCTGGACTGTCTGGCTCAAATGAAGACTCCAGTCTGTTAATCCCATTGACCCCGGTGGAAGATTTCAATCTGTAACAAACGAACCACACTAAGTTTTCTTTGAGAGTGAAAGATAGACAGGAGGGATCAATCCGGAAAACTATATACACAACAGTATGTTGCAAAAAAAATTGAACGGTATCCAACATAGTAAAATCAATTTGCTACAGTACGATCTACTGAAACAAATTCAAGAATAATTCTTGTTGAAGTAAAAAAGAATCTTGGCAATAACTTAACTCAAGGACAACATAAACATGCAGAGTATCATAAGTCAATTGGGTAGTAGAGTAGGATTTCCACTATCACATCATAAGACCTCTCTTTTGGGCTCACTTAAGGTCCTCGGACTAGGAAATCCTCAAACAGTGTTCAGTGCTATATCTGAATTTCTTTAAGTGTCACTTAACTAACCAACAGGAGTAACTACAAGTATTAGAATCTTATATCAAAGCATACCTGAAGGTTTGGGTGTCACAAGAACGCAACTTGGAGTCAACTATCGGCTTTGGCTGCATGACACGTTGATCAGGATTCATAACTCTGCTGCCTAGAGTTGCAACAGACCGTTTTCCTTTCCTTCTTGCCTCCCATCCTTCACCACCAACAGGCAATCTGCGTATCTTCTCCTCTATTCGCACTGTTTCTCCAGAAACACTTGGAGGTGAATCAGATCCCCTTTCTATAACCTGCTGCCTTGCAAGAGTAGAAACTCTACCATCCGCCTGAAAGCAATACCAGGCGAAAACTATTAAAACAGAAACTGAGAAAAGCTTTCGGAACACACTAATTGAACATACCATTTGAAAAATTAGAGACGAGAAAAAATGGAGTGATAGATGAACAGAATGGAAAAATGCATGGGGAAATAAACAATTTCTTAAACATTTATAAGCATCATATTAATCTAAAACGTGAGACTGAGATACAAACCCGGACATCTCCAACTAAGGTACGAGCACGCTTGTTCAATCCAAGCATCTTTTTTCTTTCCTCGGGTCTTTGAGCCATACTGTCTTGCGTTCTCGGAACCTGGTTTCTGACCTTGTCAAGGTTAGCTGCGTCCATTCTCTCACTAGGGGGTGTATCATTTCGCCTTCGTTTCTTTGAACTTAATGTCTCCGCATATTTGTCCAACTTGAATATGGATTCACTTAGTTTCTTTGCTAGATCCCTACAAGGAACCTCAGGCTTTAGTAAAGCTCAATAAATGATAGAAATTAAGCAACAAGTCCTCTACCATACTGTGAAAACGAATACAATTACGACGAAAACCAAAATCCATACCCAGCCTCTCTGGAAGTATCTTGCACACTTTCTTTAAAATGCTTGAGCTCCTCCGTCACTACAGGAGGAGGAGAAGGTTTTGAATGGGACATTCCAAAAGAAGTCTCTTCTGATGAGGCCCTACTAGGGACGCCAAGAACCCTTCTAAGCTCTCCTGAACGAGTATAGCTTTGATTGCCTAATCTAATCGGCTCCAATGTTAAGACTTGCGACAAATTCGGAGTATCAGATGAAAATCCAACGGTTCCCCTGCTAAAATTGTTACCAGAACCTAGCATGATGTTTCTAGTCTACCTGCTTCACTCTAAAGGCCACTCAAAACTGCAACCAAAAAGACACACACAATCAGAAAATTTATATCATTTCTTCCCCACAAGGAAGCAATTAGCCCAAAAAAAATACAATCTTTCCCTCAATTAGCAATTCAGGTATCCGTAGCATCACTCTTACCCATCGTAGAACTCAGCAACCGCCAATTTTGAGCCAAATACACAGTGTAAGGAGATCTAACAATAGCAACATTGAAGCTTCTTAGTAGCAAAATCACTTCACAGAACACAGAAACACACAACTAGCTGAATAACTTCTAAGAAAATCCCTAATCGCGAGAATTGATAACAATCTGACATTCGCATCTAATCTCAAACCATGAATCAACACGTACAACACGAAAACCCTAAAATTCCACCCACCGCCGCGGCGAGAAATTGGAAAACCTTAGAATCACGGAGAGGAATCGAATCACTGACCTGAGCTGCGAGACTCCCGAGAAATCGAAGCGTGAATTGGAGAGGAGTGAAGCTTTTGAGTATCTTCGCGCGAAAGTTTTCCGACGAAGTCAAGCCCTTTTGGATCAGAGAGGCGAAAAGGAGAATCGCTTCTGTTTGACGATTTTCCTGCGTGTCCATTAACATATTATATTTTACACATTCCTGTACCTTTGTAGAAGATGATGTCACTAGCTTTGACCAGTTTGGTATCCCGGTTTAAGTTCCGGTTCGATTTAATTCAGAATGTTTAGTTTTTTTTTAATATGGTTTCTGATATTTTTTTATTGAACTAGAAACTGAAGTTTTTTAGATTTAAAGAGTGTTATTAGTTTATCTATTTAGTTTCAAAATTGTATACAATTTACAAATCCAAAATCTGGTAAAATTTAATGATTTTAAAATTTAACATGTAAATTTTAATTAGCATTTATAAATGTTCATGTTTTCCCTTGAATGTAAATCTTTGTATTTGTAACAAAAGGATCCATCTAAATCTAATTAAATCTGTTGTGAACAAATTCATTATGAAATAAAATACATTATAAATCAATATAATTGAATAATGATTTAAGTTATGATTTATAAACTAGAGAATCAATAATAAATAATTAGTACATGAATTTGAAATCATATAAGATTTAGTTTAGATATTCAATTTCATTAAAATACACAAAATCAATAGTTCACTTAACTGAGTAGTTATGTTTGATATAGTTTTAGCTTCACATGTGTTATGCTTTGTTGGTATTACTTGGTAAAATCCGATTAGTTACTTGGAACAAAATGTCAGTCGCTTAATGCTCTACATGAGAACTTTGATTATCGAACGTAACAAGATAATATGTAGTTATCAACACGTACAGTACAGATATGTACTTTGTTAGTTTATTATATCAGCACTTCAAACAACGTAGTCCTCATAGACTTTTGCTTGCTTAAGCAGTATTAGATCCAAGTAAGATTGTACCTCTCTGCCATTTCAACATTGAAATGAATTCAAATACGTCTAGTAACAATAACAAGCAAAGGAGCTTGTAGAGATTCTTTAAAGAAGCTTGTAGAGATTCTTTAAAGATCTTCCAAATTGTCAATGGGACTTTCAACAGTGTAGAACGTCAAGATATCATGCGTTGATATCATGATGATCATCACTCGACAAGAAGCGCCTTTATAATGTCTTCACATTTCTTCTCCTCGGCGGCTAGAAGATGTCCATAACCTGACACTTCGTGGTACTTAATCCATGGAAGCTTCTTTGATATATATTCATTAATCTCGTGTGGAACAAATCTGTCTTCGGTACCTTGCCACATGTGGACTGATCCTCCACCTTCAGTGAACGGGTTTTCCAATTCAGTCGGGTCGAACTCCCATGTCGCGAATCCAGCGATCATGTCTCGATGAAGACACTCATGGTCTCCCTGTTGCCGGATTTTTTCCTGAGGTCCACATAGATCATTACGATAATATACAGGGTCAAGCTGTAATACCTTTAAAATAAAGTAAAATCACTGGAAATGAAACTGATGGATCCAGAATTTATTTCTAATTGCGCCTGTTGAGTTTATAAACGTTTACTTTAACCCCTAGATTTTCAAGAGAGTTCATGCTCCAATGTATCAAATTTTACAATATGCCCATGAACTCTTCTATGTGTTTCATTATCCCCCATGAGTTTATACTTTCAAATTTATAGTTTAACTCATATTAGTTGAAATAGGTTTTAGGTATTTACCGTGTGAGGACTCGGATGCTCCAACATCTTCTTTATGATGACCAAATCTGTGTCGCTCAGCAACTCACTGTTCCCAGAGATTATACTCGAAGACGGAAACCATTTTTGGGTCAACCACCAATACAAGAGCCAAGGAACATAATGAGCCACTCTAAACGTCCACCTGACATCTCCTGGCAATAGCTTGAACGCTTTACTCAGTACGTCCCGAGGCACTTTAGTCCACCAATAGCTCACAAATGGAACCACTAAGACTGCTCCAGCTAACCTATGAATCACCAATTATGAAATTAAAAACTGAAAGTGTAAAAATGTGACACAATGATTTCAAACTTTTTACCTGTGGGGAATGTACTTGAGGCAGCTATAAACCGAGTACGCACCGACTGATAACCCTATAACGTAGAACTTTGGTCCGATCTTGAGTTGATCAGCGAGTTCTTGAATGTCATATGCTTCGCTTTTGACTGTGCGTGAAGGGTGTGGATCACTTTCTCCATATCCTGCTCTATCGAAAAACAGAAAATATATCCCTAGCTCCTCAATAAAATCCTGTAACAACAAAAAAAAACTAATTGTTACATTGCAATTAAGGTAGCGACTTTTTCAATAGCAAACTTTGAGTTTACATGTAATGTGAAATTTACCTCTACGTGAATAATTCTTTACTCTTTTAGATTCTCCAAAACATATTTGTAGAACAAAAGCAAACAGAGTCTTTACTTGTAAATGTATTTTTTATCCCAAAAAAAAGTTTACATTCTAAAACTCTAAATGACGACTAAAGGAATAGTGAAAAAATTATTCTTTATATTATTCACTTTAAAAAAGAAAAAAGTTTCTCTATTGCTTATTCTTATTCTTAACTTTACAGAACTATAGGAAAAAAAAACAAAAAAAACTTTTAATTAAATCGTAAAAACAATAATGAACCTTTTTTTTTTTTTTTGCATTTCTACTATTTCATTCCTCATCATTAGGTTCTTTTTTTGTTCTATTGATTCTTTAGTGATCACCGGTTAGAGATAGAATATAACTTTTTTCAATCTCCTTGTAGATCAAAGACAAGCAGATAATTTTCTTCTATCTTTAGGTTTACACGTGGAATGTTTTTCTCCTTCATAAATCACATTAGAAAAGAAAAAAGTCATCAAGTTTTATAATAGTTTGTATATTTTCACCCAAAAAAAGTTTGTATATTAAATGCACATAGAAAATTGTGTAAGCAGCAGGCATGTGTGTGAGATGTGCCAGAATCAAGAAAAGAGCAGAGCAGAGTTAAATACAAAAAATAGAGCGCACCTTAGAGATGGGAAATTCCATGTCTTTGGAGTTGTTAAATCCATGAACAACGATGATCTTGTAGTTAGCATTGGTTCTATCAACGCCAGATTCTCTATAAGCAAGATATCTTCCATCACTGAGCTTGATTCTCGGAGAAGTAATCGGAGGACCGTGAGGAACGCCGCATACTCGGGGCGGTGGAGGCTTCAATGATCTGTATAGGAAGCTTGCAAGGCAGACAAGGATCGCAAAGATCACTGAAAGCATCATCGTTGTTATAATAACCTAAAACAACAGGAGGCTTGAGTTAAAATTGCATAATCTTTAATTTAATAAACTAGAAATATGAAGAGAAAGAGAGAAACCTTGGAATATGATTTTAATGTTTAGGATGGGTTTAGGTTAAACTCTATAGATCTCATATTTATACCAGAAAATCCATGTGGGAATATAGAGTCCTACCGATTACTCTTAATTTTTCGGAATTGCGAGTTTATCACGAAAAGAGTAACTTAGAAAGTTGAGTGATGAGAATGAAAAGAGACATAATCACCGTCAGATTGGAACCCACTTGTTGCCGTAGCAGACAGTAAGAGGCATATGGTAGCCCAGCACGCATTATTGTGATGTTGACATGATTCATTGCTGTCTTGTAATGACTCTCAATCTCTTGTTTTTTTATCGTGAATCTTTCTTTATACATTTTTTTGGTAAAAATAATCTTATACATTCTACCACATGTAAACAAAATTACTCAAAACTACACAACTAAACATAAAAACTAACAAAACTAACATTAAGATACTATCTACTGCTCAAACGTTCCCAGCTACTAAAATTTTACCATTTGAAAAAAATATTTTTAAAGAAAGAACATCATATTCAAATAAAAATAATTTAATATTTTGAAACAAAATATGAAAGTGGAAAATCAATATTACCTAATGTTATGAAAGTGTGTATATGGAAAATTTTCTATGTGCAGTTGTGTATCCATATTCGTTCTTTTCTAATTTCTTCATGCTTTTCATCTATTGTATTTTCCAATTATTTTGTATTAAATTTACGAGCAAAATAATATTGAGTAGGTATGACTAATTTGTTCGACACTGTTATGAATTATGAACAAGGCCCAGTCCAGACGAAGGCCCAAAATTCACATAAAAGAGTTTGATTTGGTTCAAGAAAGACTCTTCGGTTTTCCTTCTCGTGTTAATTTCCGGTACGATTCGGACTGAAACAACGTTACTCGATCAGAAGTTAGAACTCAATTGAACACCAAACCGAATTAACCGAAGCGGCTACAGAACGACCAGAGAAACTATGACACGGTGTAACATAAAGATCGAAGATGGCAACATGCAGAGAGTTAAAGAGATTAAAACAAAGAAACAACTCGAGACCAAAACCACCTGTCCAGCGAAAGACACCCATTACGACACGTGGCGATCCCCTACATGCTCCCGAACACTTGTTTATCCTCGGAGAGGACAGAGCAGCATTCTCAGTTTCACACTGCGCACCGTTAAAGACACAGGACCTCTCGTCCTCTATATTATCTTTTTGCATCTGAACCTCTAAAAAGGGTGAACACTCGAAAACACTTCAATCTTTCTTAAATTCAGACAACTAAAAAGATTTGGATCGATGAAGGTGCACGAGACAAGATCTCACGCTCACATGTCTGGCGACGAGAAGGTTTCTACATCAATGGTTCTTGTAATTTGTATTATAACATGTATATAATATGCTCCACTGTTTTCCTCAGAAGGGAAACTTGAGGAAGCACAAAGCAGAAGGGAAGCTCCCAGAAGCTGAACAGTCTCCAAAGAAGGCAAAGTCAGAAAACGAATCGGTCAACGGCGCCGGAGATGCTGAGTCAGAGTATAAGGAGTTTTGCAAAGCGGTGGAGGAGAATCTCTCCGTTGATCAGATTAAAGAAGTTCTTGAAACCAACGGTCAGGATTGTTCTGCTCCGGAAGAGACCTTGCTAACTCAATGGTCAGCCTCATAAATGGTTTGAAACTACTTGTTTATTAGGAAAGCTTTTCATGTTTTGAAGTTGATCTTTTTTTTATCTGAGCAGCCAAGATTTGCTGTTTTATGGGGCTTTAGCTGAATGTCCTTTATGCGGAGGTAATCTGATAAGTGACAATGAGAAGAGATTCGTGTGTGGAGGTGAGATTAGTGAGTGGTGTAGTTGCGTGTTCAGCACGAAAAGTCCTCCTAGAAAAGATGAGCCAGTTAAACTTCCTGATTCCGTCTTGAACTCTTCAATATCTGATGTAAGATCCCAAAATCCAAATCTATAAAGCCTTTGTTGTTTTCAGTTGTCATTTGTCTTGTTGTTTTGATGTAGTTAATCAAGAAACACCTGGACCCGAAAACTAGACCTAAGAGAGAGTTGAGTTCTGATAAACCGCTCACGGGAATGATGATCTCTCTCATGGGACGTCTCACGAGAACACATGTAACGTAGCTTGACTCTGTTGGGTTCTTTATTTCCCTGCTTCCGTGTAGAACACGCTTAAACAGTTGTTCTGTATCTGTCGTTGCAGCAATACTGGAAGAATAAGATAGAGAAACACGGTGGGAAAGTCTCCAACTCTGTTAAAGGGGTTACGTGTTTGGTGGTTTCACCGGCTGAAAGAGAACGAGGTGGCTCTTCAAAACTGGTGGAAGCAATGTAAGGGTTGAGAGTCTTATTACAACTGATTTGGTTCTGTTTTAAAAATCTCTTAACTTGTTGTTCTTATTTGTGCCCCCAAGGGAACAAGGTCTACCGGTTGTGAGTGAAGCGTGGCTGATAGATAGCATTGAAAAACAAGAAGCTCAGCCACTAGAAGCTTATGATGTGGTCAGTGATCTCTCTGTGGAAGGCAAAGGAATCCCATGGGACAAGCAAGATCCAAGTGAGGAAGCACTTGAATCCTTATCAGCTGAGGTATTGACAACCCCATCTAGTTGATACTACTCTCAATGGGATATGTAGCTTGTAGAATCTGACGTGTAATTGATGTTCTCAGCTAAAAATGTTTGGAAAGAGAGCAGTTTACAAGGATACAAAGCTTGAGGAGAGCGGTGGAAAGATCTTTGAAAAAGACGGGCTCTTGTATAACTGTGCATTCTCGTTATGTGACTTGGGGAAAGGGCGTAATGAGTATTGTATCATGCAGCTAGTCACGGTGCCTGAAAGCAACTTGAACATGTACTTCAAGAGAGGAAAAATAGGAGATGATCCTAATGCTGAAGAGCGGCTTGAGGAGTGGGAGGACGAAGAAGAAGCGATCAGAGAGTTTGCAAGGCTTTTCGAGGAGATAACAGGGAATGAGTTCGAGCCATGGGAACGTGAGAAGAAAATTCAGAAGAAACCTCACAAGTTTTTTCCCGTTGATATGGTATGACCGTTGTACTTTGCACCTCATGGTTACCTATTTGGTTATACATTAGGTAATGTTTTGTATTTTGATTTTTGCAGGATGATGGAATCGATGTAAGAAGTGGAGCACTTGGACTAAGGCAGCTCGGTGTTGCTTCAGCTCACTGCAAGCTTGATTCGTTTGTTGCCAACTTCATGAAAGTTCTGTGTGGCCAAGAGATCTATAAGTAATGCTCTTAGCACCTAACTTCATATGTACCACGAACACCTTTATCTACTTTTAATGTTCTGATCTTTGTTTTTTTGGGTGCAGATATGCATTAATGGAGCTTGGTTTGGATCCACCTGATCTGCCTATGGGAATGCTAACTGATATCCACTTGAAACGATGTATGGCTTGGTTGACCAGAATCTAGTGTCACTGCTGTCATGTTTTGACTTGTGTGTGTGTGACGCTGTTTTTTTCTTCCAGGCGAGGAGGTGTTGCTGGAGTTTATTGAGAAGCTCAAGACAACAAAGGAGACTGGTCAGAAAGCAGAAGCAATGTGGGCAGATTTCAGCTCACGGTGGTTCTCATTGATGCACAGCACACGGCCGATGCGATTTCACGACTTTAATGAACTCGCAGACCATGTAAGTTAACTAATGTTCCGTAGTTGTTACTTATATTGTACGCCAGTACAATGAAGTTTTATGGCATTGGATCCATGTGGTTGTAGGCGGCCTCTGCTTTTGAGACGGTGAGGGACATAAACACCGCCTCTCGTTTGGTTGGGGACATGCGAGGAGGTACACTTGACGACCCGTTGTCTGATAGGTACACAAAACTTGGCTGCAAAATCTCTGTGGTTGACAAAGAGTCAGAGGATTATAAGATGGTTGTGAAGTACTTGGAGACTACTTATGAGCCTGTGAAAGTCTCTGACGTTGTAAGTTCCCGTATCCAACACATGGACTTGAAAAATGGATGTTCACTTTAAGCTGCAATGATGTTTTGTGGTGTTGTTTCAGGCGTATGGTGCGACGGTGGTGAATGTTTTTGCAGTTGAATCAAAAGCAATTCCTTCGTTAGATGACATCAAGAAGCTACCAAACAAAGTCCTCTTATGGTGTGGTAAGGAGTCTAAATCCGAGAGTACTGTTTGTTCCCTCTTACGAATCTGGTTAAACTTGATACTGGTACTACAGGGTCTAGGAGCTCAAATCTATTGAGACACATCTACAAAGGGTTCTTACCAGCGGTCTGCTCTCTCCCGGTCCCTGGTTACATGGTAATAAAAAGAAACTCTTCTTTGGCCTTTGCCTCCAATATGCTTTGATCTAAACAGCTTATTGTGTGGTACTCTTCTTTTTTTTAGTTTGGGAGAGCGATAGTCTGCTCAGATGCAGCAGCAGAAGCAGCAAGGTACGGTTTCACAGCAGTGGACAGACCAGAAGGGTTTCTTGTGTTGGCAGTGGCATCACTTGGAGAAGAAGTTAAGGAGTTCACAAGCCCACCAGAGGACACAAAGACATTGGAAGAAAAGAAGGTCGGAGTAAAAGGGTTAGGAAGGAAGAAGACTGATGAATCAGAGCATTTCATGTGGAGAGATGACATCAAAGTTCCTTGTGGAAGATTAGTTCCATCGGAACATAAGGACAGTCCTCTTGAGTACAACGAGTACGCAGTGTATGATCCAAAACAGGTAAACAAGGCAAAAAAAAATAAAAACAAGTTTGTTTATACTTGAACACTGTTGGCTTATTACCGTATTGGTTTTTCTTGACAGACAAGTATAAGGTTCTTGGTGGAAGTGAAGTATGAGGAGAAGGGAACGGAGATAATTGATGTGGATCCAGAGTAAATTAAGATGGATGTTGCGGTTTTTGGCGGCTTTTGGTGTTTCATGTGTTTCTATATTAGGTTTTATCAAATGGTGAATGTAGTAGTTTCTTTTTCTTGGGTTGTAAGGTAAGTGTTGACCTATATGCAACAACTGCTATGCTGTGTAAAGCTTTTTTGCTATCTACGTAGATTTACACAGTTACTAAATACTTTCTACTGTTAAATTTTGAAATTATGCGTATGGCTATGTCGACTCTTGGACTTTTGATATGCCCTTAGGTTGAGATTTGGCATGAATCTCTGTTTTGGGTTTTTCATTGTTTATTGGGCTGGAAAGGCCTTTCACTGTCTCGAAAGAAAAGAAGATTTAGTAAAAAAGCTTTTCGCCTTTCACCATGGAAGACAACAAAAACAAAGGCTTTGAACGGTAACGAAGGGAACAATGAAGAACACTAAGTTCCTTAACATTTCTTAAAAAAATTACCATTCATGAGGAATCGTTTTTCCTTTTCATTCCTTCTCGTTCCTTTTTTCGTAGAGAATTATAGAACAGATTTGTTTATTGTTAATTTTGATAAGGAATCAGCATTCCTCATCATTCCACAAATTTTATTCCTACTTATTTTTTCCTATCCATTCCTAATGTTTTTATTATGGTTACCAAATAAAAACATTAGGAATGGATAGGAAAACCTTTACGGTGGATCATGTTTCCTAAATCAAGCAATGTTGCAGAGGTTAAGGAGGATGTTTTGACGGAGACGAAGATTGTTGGCTCGTTGGCCCTCGGAAAGCGGAAGGCGGAGGAGGAGAGCGAGTCGAGCATGGAGGAGGAGAGCGAAGAAGAAGAAGAAAGCGAACCTGAAACAGAACCAGTGTGGGGTTATGACAGCTTCGAAGACAGAGACTACTACTCCTTCTCCGAAGACGAACTCGCTGAAGATTTCTCCGACCAAGAGTCTTTAAAGCCTTACCTTGACTACAGGCGCCAGATTCACTTGACCAGGGTGAGAGCATGTACATAAAAATATCTCCTTTCATTGGATTTTGAGACTGATTTTGAAAATATGACCAGGGTTTTGAGGTGGATCCGGACAGCATCCCTGATGACTTGATCACCGGATACTTTCCCATAGATTTGAATGACACACTCTTTGGCTGGAAATCACCAGATGGAACCGCTCGTGGCTACATGGAGCGTATGGTCCAAATGTCTCTCGACAAGCACAACCAGACACAGGCTAGTTACTTTGGTCTCTCTCTGTTTTGTTTTGTGCTCATGTCTCTTTAAAAGCCTGTTTCTTTTGTATGTATTTAGCGATCGGATGTCAAAATGGATCATGTTGTGAGGGCTATAGCGATGAAATGTGCAGGAATCAAGTGTTATATCACCTTTATGGCTCGAGAGATTCCAACTGGTCCTTTGGTAGAGTACCAAGCCAAAACCGAGTGGAAGATTCGTCAAGTTCACACTTATCCCATCTTTTGCAGACCCTCTCCTCCACCAGTTGATCTTAAGGACAAGGTACACTAGAAGCAAAATTAATTAAAAGATTGATACTTTTTTTTAGTTTAGCTTCTTACTTTTTAATTATAGAAAGCTACCAACGAGCTTCTTACTTCTTACCATTGGTGTATCTTTTGTGCTTTTTAATAATCGCAGGCTCGCAAAAGCACAAGGGTCAGGCCAAGAAAACAATTAAGTTGAAAAATATTTTCGTTTTAGAGATTCTGACATATATTTATATATCATTGCGTTCTGTCGCTGGATGATGCTTTATGAACAAAAACAAATAATGCTCGGGAAGTTATATGCAAGTATCGTTGACTTGTTTATTTCGTATTCTTTGGATTATCTACTCTTTTGTTTTTGGCAATTATATTTGATATTTTAATCGATTTTGAAATTATTCTTTCCTAGATTACATGTGAGCAGAACTTTTTGAAAAGATGAGCAGTTGGGTGGGGTTAAAGAAAAAGACTTGCAGATCCATAAGCAGCATCAGCCGAACAAGTATCTATGTCGTTGAGACCCAACTCCTCGTTTTGCTCCCATGACCTCTCAAACTCTTCATCTGTAGTTCAAACATAACAACACATGTTATTCAAAGCACATTGAGTCATGTCCTTAGTCGATTTCACAATGCTATTTACAGAATTCCAATTGATTGCAGAAGTAACTAATGATATCTACATAACGAACGTAATGAATCTCAAAGAAACTATGCAAGGTGAGAGAGATAGAGATATACATTTTCATTGCAGCGCATGCACATGCTCTCAACCACGTAGAGAGGAGCACCAAGGAGTGATCCGCGGAAACAGCTTCAACCACTGATCTAACATCAATTTGTTCGTCTTCTCCTTTGTCCATCATCTCTGAAGTTTCTTCCCAAAGAAGGAAACAAAAGATTAGCTTAAAAGCAATGTACTACTCTGTCTCCATCAAAAGCTAATTTTTTTAAAATAAAAGGAATATGATTATGAAGGGTTCCAAAATCAAACCAATACCTAAGATACTAATCTATGAAGGGTCTCTACGGAATTCATATTTGAAGTTAAACGAAGATGTAGCCATTGCAAAATTTCGTTTTTTTTTTTTGAAATTTGCAGAGAAAGCTAAAATTTCCAGCATTTTTCAATTGGAAAGGTTCCATAGATACATAGAGGCTAAAGCATATAATGCAAAGGAGAGGAGATAAGACAGAAGAGTTGAGCAGAGAGCCTTTGTACCTCGACCAAGTCCGGGAAAGAACAGAAACAGAGTAAGCTCACGCGGTCACGCCCCCGCGAGAGTAACTACTATGTTTCGTTTCTTTTCCTCGACACGACGTCGTTTCTGGGTTTTTTTTCTCTTTTTGGGGTCCAATTTTCATATATTGGACCCAAACTTACCAGCCCATTAGCCCAAGCAACGAAGTGGACTCAATCCTAAGTAAGATGATGTCAGTTTTTTTGGAGAATTCAATTGTTTAGATGCTAATACACCATATGACCACGTTTCCAGTATGAGTTAGGTTAACTAACATTTCTAGTCATAGTATTATGAATTACAAAACAGGCTTATATTTATTTTATTTTTATCAAAAAATGAAATTTAAAAAAGACAACAAAAGGTGAAATTATATAACTATTCTAATATCAAGTACTACCTCTGTTTCAATTTAAATGTCATTGTAGAGTAAAATTTTTATTTCAAAATAAGTGTCGTTTTATGATTTCAATGCAAAATTTATTAATTTTATATGCTATTTATTTTTTGATTGGTTGAAATGTGGTTAGGTTTATAGATAATGATGTTTTTATTTTAGAAATATATAAAATTAAATAGTTTTTTATTCTGTGTATAAAAACCTAGAACGACAAATAAAATGAAACGGATGTAGTATAAATAAGTTAAATATATCAGTCTTAGAGATATATTTTTGGTAAACAAGTTAATTGACGAATGGTGGTAGTTAAAGATCATTAAATTGTCGTGTCTCTGCACTTACAATCCTAACTCTTTTATGGTTTTCACCACGAACTGAAGCATTTAATGGTTTTCTATTTTTATACATGTAGTATATAATAAGCTGAACAATGGGTCTAGTAAGGTCAGTTTCTAATAAATTCAACCATAGATAAACTATATATTGAAGTCATAAAAATGTATCCGCGTTACGGTGGGGGTATTGGTATGGGTTCAGAAGTTTTTAAGGCTGTTCACTTAAATTCACATTCCACACGATACCCATATCGAAACTTACAAGAAAGGAGAAATATGCATTGAACTAGACATCGTTCATGTGCTATACAGTTTATCAAGTGTCTTAATCTCTCAATATAATGTCTCCGAAAGTCCACTGCACCAGCTCATCATACCTATCTATTTTTTTATCTTTTTATTTTGGGGACAAATATATGTAGCCTGATGCTGTAGTTGAGCTGGTGTTGATGCTGTAATATCCAAATTAAAATACGATGTAGTCCATACAAATTAATATTTCGTTCATGTGTTATTGATATAGACAAGATTCGTCAGTATATGCTTGTGTCGATCAGCAGATATTTTTTTCAAGGTCGAAATCAATTAACAAATATAATAACATATTCTATCGTTTCAAATTATATGATAAATTATATAATATTTTAAAAGATTTATATTGTTTTAAAATATAAGATGTTTTGAGATTTTAAGATTAATTTTAAGTTTTTTGAAATTTGTTTAACCAACTGAATTATACAGTTTTTTTTATAATTGATCGAATGATTTTAAAATTATATTTTTAAAAATACTTTTTTTTAAAATAAATTTATTTATGTTTGTGCACTAAATCAAAACATCATATATTTTAAAATAGAAAAAGTATAACTTAGTTTTTAGTAACATGTTATAAACATGGCATTCTTTGGTGCAAAAAATTTAGTGAAAGTTTTGTCTGTCTCTAAAATTTTATTCATGTACTATTGAGAAGATATAGACAAAATTTGTCAGTATGCTTGTGTCGATTAGCAAATGTTTTCTGGGGTCGAAATCGATTAGCAAATATAAGAAAATATAACTTATTTCTTAGTAACATGTTATAAACATTTCATTCTTTTGTGCAAATATTTTAGTGAAAGTTTTGTCTCTGTTCTCTAAATATATAATTGTATATATAACTGCAGTTTTTATTAACATGTTATAAACATGCCATTCATTTATACTTATAAATTCCAATAGCTGATTTAAATTTTCAAACGATCTGGTTCCGATACTTATAGCTTCGTTTCCATTTTATTGATTGGAAAATATTTTAATTTTAGTTATCGACCGGTTAATGTTATATACTCTCTAACTTTTTAACATTTAACATAGGATAATATACAGATACGAACTAGCTGTCGTGCGGTAAGCGGTAGTCTTTGTTTCTTCTTTGCCTGCGTAAAATTTCCTCTAGAATTGTATGGTTTTTATTTTTTTAGTTAGTATTTTTATTTAATCAACCCAAAAATAAGAATCCAGTTACAGACCCAACTTACACAAAAGTAGCAAAATCAAATTATTTTTTTATCTACTTTCGCAAGATCTATTTTCACATTGCGTTCTTGCTAGACCGGATTTAATGTCATAGAGTATCAATCTCCACTCTCTATGCTTGACGAGAAACATGAAAAAAAAGATTCACCTCGAGATCTTCACGTGTCATTTTCAAAATAGATATTTCTCGATGAGTTCATCGACCATATGATACCACCACATTCACCGCCAACCTCCAACTTCAAAAATGGAGAACCAACAATTCTTAACATATTCGGTGATAACAAACCAACGCAGAAGATTGAAACACGAGAAAAACATTGAATAAACCGCCAATAAGTTTCACCGATGTAACAGTAGAACCATCTTCATTTCTTAGTCTCACACTTCCTAATCCTTTCTTATGAGATCGATGATATCAATGAAGTTTATTTTCAAATCTATCTTCTTAGAACGTATTGATTTGACCCTGGCAATTTTTTTAAAAGATTTTTTTTTGAGAAATTGGATTTATGTTTTGTTTTATTGACTCATGTCAATAACATGCTCCGGGGCGGGGATCATTGGTCTTCATAGGACTTTCGATCAACCATGGGGCGGAGGAACCTAGCTTGGACATGGAAGGAGAGATCAAATTAAACCGTCGATTAATGGTTATATCTACCATTATTTTGAGGGAGAGTGTTGGAGAGAATATCATACATTGAAAATATGTAAAAGACATAAGTAATATATAAGAAATTTAGATCAATCCACTTATCATTAATTGATATTAAGTTAGAATCTCATGATAAATCTAAATTTAACATGGTATTAGAGCAGAAGATTCTCTGGGATCAAAATTAAATTCCACATTAGAAGTTTAAGAGTTTGATGATGGTGTCTTTTGGTCTCAACGACGACGAAAATGGCGGTGCCGAAGATGATTCGGATGACAAGGGAATTTGGACTACTTTCCACGTGATTTTTGCTTTAACATAAGTTATTAGGCTTTGGTTTTATTAATTTAATAACGTTAGTAGTTGGGCACGTCTAATTTCATTAAACGTTGAGGCTTTCTTTTTATAGTAATTTGGTTTAATTTATGAGCTATAGTTTAGGTGATGGTTGGTGCAAGAATCATCGACAGTTCCAATAATATTTAGGGTTAATGTTTTCTTTCATGGGATTAGGATTTTCACAATTGTTTTTTCATGAGATCAATTCTATCGTTTAGAATATCTCAAAGTGTTGTTTTCCATAGTTTGAGATGTGTTGGTTATAATTTAATCATGACGGAGGAGTTCTAGTAGTTAGCTCATGTTTTTAGGTCAGTTATTTTTAGTCCGGTTATGGACTATCTAAGTCAAAAATGATTTTGTGGAGTTGCAGTCGCGCTCACAGGATATATTCGCATTGTCAAGACCAAAAACGAGCTAAAGTTTTCATCCTTCCTTATCTAAGTTTTTACCCCAAAGAGTCTATTGATTTCTTTTCCTCGGCGTAGTGTCATGACATACGTGGTTTACTTTGTGATTGCAGATTATGCGTTGTGCATCCCATGTTTGTCGTGGGGGGAGTATTGAAGATATGTTGGGTCGTAAAATATGTATCTTACATGCCAAGATTGTGAAGCCCGTGAAACCTATAAAGACAACTCTAAAGACTAAAAAAAAAGACTTAAAGAGCAAGTTAATCTCAAAATAATTTTATCATACTAACATTAAGTGTTTAAGAAAATTAGTATTATTTAGTGTTAATATTATATTAATGTTACTATTATATATATTAATTTTGTATTCTCATATAAAAACAACACAATAATATACTATATTCTATTATATTTTACAACACTTGCCAAATTTCAGCTCTGATTCATAGTGACTTGATGTTGCTATGGTGTTTTCTACGAACTTACATTTTTCTTTCTAGCAACCAATCACCTTCAATCTATCAAATAGCTTTTCCAACACTTGTTATATGTAAATAAATGCAATATATGCATCTAAAAACAACCTAAATATACACAATTACGTGAAAACTCTTGTGTTTATTTTCGTAAAGGAAAAGAAATATAAAATAAATTTTAGAAAGTTTGGAAAATGCAACGGCAAAGTTTTTTTTTTTGGTAAAATGCAACGGCAAAGTTATTTTTTTGGTAAAATGCAACGGCAAAGTTATTCAATAGTAATACACAAAAACCACTCTCCAGACCTTTTCTGACAAGTTTAACTTTTCATGGACATTCATACACCAAATCAACCTCCGAACTCATTATTTTTGTCATCACCAAAATGTGCACCAACTTTTAAAAACTTAAGCACTTGGCCTATAACGATTTAGGATGTCAAGCTATTTTCGAAAGTTCAAGACTGGTCCAATCCCACCTATACTGTAACTCAGCTATATATAAGTGTATAGTCAAATGAATGAAAAATATATATAATACATATCATGCAAAGATGAAAGTGAAATGATAAGTTTTTATATGAAAGTAAACCTTCAACCACCTGATTATCTGTTCTTTTGTAATCTGAAAATAGAATGGCTCACAACTCAAAATGTCAAAGACATGCAAATAGTTTATGCCGTTCATAACTGCCAAACTTGTTTTCTTATGACTTTTTCTAGATACATAATATGTTATTAAATTATCTAAACGGAAAATATATTTTTATATTTTCTCTGTTTTAAATTATTTGGTTTTTAAAATTTTGGCACAATAATTAAGAAAACACGATAAATCCCCCTCCTAACTATTTTGGAGAAACATGTACGTAATATAATTTTTTATACAACATGGAAGTAATGTAGATTAATGAGCAGGAAATAAATCAAAGATAATAGAAAACAATTATATCAAGAAAAAATTGTCAAAAAATAATCTAAACTTTCATAAGAAAATGTAACAATAGATTCATATTCAATCAAATGCCAAACTAGACTAAGTAATTATTAAAATGATCTTTTAACCCTTGTAACTAGATAAAAATAGAAAGCTATTTTACAATTCTATCATTTTAGAGTCTACTAAGTATCGCTCTATGATGAAATCTACTTCATAATTTAAACTAAAAATTTATCTTTAAAATATAAAAAAATTTTAAATTTATTATAAATCATCAATAAATATACCAATTTGGGATATTTAAATTCAAATTTAATACAATTAATTTTTTTTGAAAGAATATAGATTGGTTTGTTAATCATGTTTGTACAATGCATATGATTAAGTAACAATTGGTTCATATATATTAATATATACATATTTCTAGGGTTAGATTCTAGATTTATATTTTTTTATTGACATAAATTTACATATAAATATTGAATTGTGTATATTTTATTAGAAATTAATATTTGATACCATAAATAATTAAGAGTTTTTGGTTATTAAGTGGACATTTAGATTTTGTGGTTTAGTAGATTTCAAATGAAGTTTACTTGATTTTAGGATATATTAGAATTCTTCTGTAGTTTATTAAAATTCGAGATTACAAAATTCAAAATAATTTTGATTAATTTTAGTTTTGAATGAATAAAATGATATTCTTTAAACTAGTAGTATTCAACAATAGTGAAACCGTATAATATAATTATTAAAATTGAGGAATAAATAACAATATTTAGATTATCGTAGTAGATTTTTTAAATAGTATACTAAGTAAACTTCCAACAAAGTTTACTCTATAATTTTAAGTTTAAAAGATTTCAAAAGAAATTTACTATATCATACATTTTAATCTAATTATAATTTTATTTTTCTATATAAAAAAAATTTACACACTCTTCTTAAATTGTTGCACGAGATTGCAATTAACCAAATTTGACTTTCAACTAATAGATTTTCTTGGAATTCTACAACTCTATAAATCTCATCTGAAGTCTACTCTCAGATCAAATGAGTTAGTTTTATGTTTGATCAAAATTTCAATTAATTAAATAGTAAAATTTTGTTAAGTCTATGTTTTAAATAAAGGAAAAAATAGTAGACATCAAATGAAGTCTATATTTTAATTAATTTTGTCCAATCTTTTAATATTTTAGTGAAACACAAAAGTAACTTATATTTGAAGAGTATAACTCATGGGGAATTTTCATGTTTATCACATTATTGATATCACTTTTCATTTTTACTTTCATTAAAGGGATATTTTCATAAATATTATTTTATTAAGAGACAATTTAAAAAAAAAATAATTAGAATCCTAAATTTTATATTTCTAAACCATACCCCACCCATCAACTCTAAACCCCAAGTCTTAAATTAATTAATCTAAAAATTATAAGTGTGTTACTTCCTCTTAAAAATAAGAGTAAAAGTGATTAAATTAAACATGAAAATGGTACTATGAAAGTGGTATTTTGATAATTTCTCATAATTCATATAGTAACTATTAAAAATTAAAGTTTTGTTCAAATGAAAAAGTGACCTATTAGAGACTTTTAGTGAAAACTGCGGGATGTAAACTATACTTGGTCAAATGCAAAGTGACTTGTTATATGTAGATTTCTTTGTAAGTGTATCAATTTTTTTAGTGATAAAGACGTGGATTTCTCATAACGTTTGTGTTGCATAAATATGAAGTTGATTAATTGTAAAATTAACATGTGCCTCAGTAAGCATATTGTAGAATAAGTTTATAGATATACATAAAAGTTTACTATCGCAATACATATAGTAATAATAGTGGTATTATTGTAAATAAAAAATATTTAAGATGTTAATGATTGTTTACGATTTTCAAAAAAATAAAGAAAGTAAACAATATTAGGTAAATATTTGGAAAAGTTTAAAGATATGGAGAAATGACAAAATAAAATGGCTAAAGTTTATGTTTGATTTGACTCGAAGTTTTGAGTTCAATGTAAGGTAAGTCCAAAAACCTCTATAGTTTCTACCAAACTTTATTGACAATATATGTAACTAACTAATTGCAAACCCTTATAAATTGACGGCAAATGAAGTAATTATTGGTAGCTTTCCAGCTTCCAACTTCTAATTGCATTTATGTTAGGTGTCGTCCACATGTTCGACAAGATTAATCATTAGATTAAATTTAAACGAGTTTAATCTGTTAATTGAAAGTTGTATGAACATTTAGTATCGACAATTATTACCTACTATATGAAATAACTAGGCATGGGCATAACCGAGAACCGAAAACCAAACTAAAACCAAATCGAAAAACTAAACCAAAACCGAATTAAAAATAAAAAATAATCGAATGATTCTTATATTTCTATAACTAAAAAATCGAAACCGAACAGAAAACCCAATGGATATTCGAATATCCAAAATATAATTTATATATCTAAATATTAATTATATTTAGTATTTAAATTAATAAATATTCTATAAAAATATTATTTATAAACTGAATTACCCAAATATTTTTTATCTAAAGTATTTAAATTTATATGAATTTTCCTAAAGAATCAGATAACCCAAATAGTTTATCCAAAATATTGAAATTTATCTGAATTACCCAAATTTTAATCTAAAAACCTCCAAAATGTGTTTTATTATCCCAAATGTTTAAAACTAATCGAAAAATCAAAAACGAACCAGAACCGAAATAGAACCAAAATTTTATTGGATTTTAGTCGGCTGTTATAATTGTTATCCGAACCGAACCAAAAACCAAAATAACCAAACTAAATTTTATAAATAACCGAATGGTTCATATAACTTTTGAACCAAAAAAATCAAAAATCAAAAGAAACGAACCGGACCCGAACCAAAAATCGAAAGCCGTGCCTAGAAATAACCTAAGGGCATGTTTATTGCAGGGTTCTTAGGTGGGGTTCTTAACTTTTGTTAAGAGTCGGTTCTTAGATTTTAACTAAGAAAAACTAAGAACCGGCTCTTAAATAAGAGTTTTAAGAACCGGTTCTTAGCCGTAAAATTAAAAAAAAATGAAAAAACGAAAAATCAAAAGTTAAGAACCCCACCTAAGAATCCCACATTGAACATGGCCTAACGTCCTATAGTTTATGTTTCCAAAAGTTGTGGCCACAAAAAACCAGCAAACAAAATTAGCAGATAGAATTTCAGTGGTGCAGTATATATGCTGACAAAATAAATGATTAAAACGATTATTGATTTTTTTTTATATGTAAAGACCAATAATTACAAAGTAAAAATGTACTATAAACACAGTAAATAGGCAAATTTCAACTGTAGCACATGGACCAGAAAATATCTTTACAATTGTAGTCAAAGAAGTTATAATAAAAATAAATATCAAATTATCTACAGTAGCGTTAATAAATATTTTTCTTTATCTACTTCTCAACAGTTTTTTTTGGTCATCTATGGATTTATATTAAACATCAAAAATACCTCAAAGTTCAAACCAAAGCCGGACAAACCGTTTAATCAATCACATATTTATTTTGAGTTATTTGAGTTAGTATGAATTTCCGGAAAACATTTAATTTTGTTTAATGATGTGGTTTAATGGTTTTATTGTGATAATCTGTTTGGGTAATGTTGTTGACCTGATCCATAAACGTCCGATACAACGTTAACGTCGTACGAACAAGTCTCACGTTTACGAATTATGGGAAACCTTACATATAATTCTAAGCATAATTTATGTAATGAAATCTAGTATTAAATAAAGTATAGTTGCTATGTCATTGTACAACTATGCTCATTCATACAAGTAATAAATGATTTCAAAGTGAGAACTGAGATAATGAGATGATGGGTCGGCATGTAGCTACGTTTCTTAAATGGTGAGAGTTGATATTTATTATTCTGAAAAATATGTATTTAGAAATTGCATCCAATATTTTCTGCAATAAATGGGTAGGTTGGTAGATGAACGAAATGTAAATACGATACGCAAAATAAGGATCTCAATTTTCACGAGTCTATATATATATGAACTCTGACTCAGAAAGTTTTAAGTCATCCAATACAATCAAGTTTGGCTGTCTGTTTGTCTTAAGTTGATAAGAGTATATTTTGTTTCGATATGGAATCCAACTGTGTTCAATTTCTTGGGGATAAGACGATTCTCATCACCGGTGCTCCTGGTTTTCTTGCCAAGGGTACGATTCTTTCTATATCTTGCTGCACTTCGAGTCTACTTTTTATACTATACAATTTTATTATTCCATAATGTAATGAAAATCTCGTAATCATTTATATGCTTCATATTCTTTTTAAGAAATACTACATTAATATGCTTCATAGTATCTTTGTAGTTATTATATATATATACATTCTTACGATTTTAATCCTTTTCCGCGTGGAATTGGCTATGTTTTTGTATGATTACCATTAATAGAATTTTCTTGTACTGATTAGTGAACTTTCACAGTTTTAAAATCTGTTATGCATGAGAGTTGTGGACGAATAGTATTAAAATTTAACATATTGTTGACTTTGGTTATCATGAAGTACATGGAACAAGGAAAAAGTTGTTTTAAAACACCAACTTTGAAACAGAAAAAGGACAACTTATTAAACAAACTAAAAATCAAATTTAATGAAACCATGGAGTGTTTACTATTTAAGATATTTTTGAAAAAATCATATCATTTGAAGTTTGCTACCACTACGTACAAGAGTTTGTTAAAATATCGTGTGTGTTCTTTTATTTTCTTAGTTATGGTAGAGAAAATCCTGAGGTTGCAACCAAATGTGAAGAAGATGTACCTTCTGTTAAGAGCTCCCAACACTAAAGCAGCCATGCAACGTTTACGTAGCGAGGTATGACATAAATTAAGTAAAATCCCATAACCAAAACACTTCTTTACGTAAATGATTACTCCAGGGGTGGTCGGTGGTCCATTACTTAATGATATTTATTTGCTTCATTTACAACCGTACAACAGGTTGTGGAGATAGACCTTTTCAGGGTGTTGAGGACAGATCTAGGTGAAGAGAATCTGAATACATTAGTGCGTGAAAAAATCGTCCCGGTTCCCGGTGATATATCGGTCCATAATCTGGGATTGAAAGACTCTGATCTCTTAGAACGTATGTGGAATGAGATTGATATCACCATCAATATCGCAGCCACAACAAATTTTGATGAAAGGTATTAACCATAGTTATATATACCTTTTATATAATGGTTCATGGTTATAACTTGTGATTCTTGAAAAGATAACACCATATCATTTTCTCTGTTCTTAATAAAAACCATAGATATGATATTGGTCTTGGCATCAATACATTCGGAGCTCTGAATGTTCTCAACTTCGCCAAAAAGTGTGTTAAAGGGCAGCTGCTTCTCCATGTCTCAACCGGTGAGTTCCTAATGTTTTTTCACAAAACTTACCATATGTATTCCAACTACTAACCATGGCTTAAGTATATTTGCATTTGTTTTAGCATATGTTTGCGGAGAAAACAAAGGATTATTCCTAGAGAAACCATTCAAGATGGGGGAGACACTCACCGGGGATAAGAAACTAGACATCAATGTAGAATTCGACTTGATGAAACAGAAACTGAAAGAGCTCGAGCATCAAGATTGTTCTGAAGAAGCGATCTCACAGTCGATGAAAGATCTAGGAATGGCACGGTATGCGACCTAATCATTAACCTAATTATTCTTAAAATTTTACTTTCATCATACGTTAAATCCTATATCAAAAACAATTTTTATATAGGGCAAAGCTTCATGGATGGCCAAATACATATGTATTCACCAAAGCGATGGGAGAGATGCTAATGGGAAACTTTAGAGAAAATTTGCCGCTTGTTATCATTCGTCCAACAATGATTACTAGTACCATCGCCGAGCCATTCCCCGGTTGGATCGAAGGGTTGAGGTGAGAACCGGCTAATATCATTATTCCTTTTTTTTAATTATATATAAATCAAATGACTATATCACAAGTTATATATAACGTGTTAACTCAAGATTCATATACGTGCAGAACAATAGATAGCGTGATTGTTGCATATGGCAAAGGAAGGCTTAAGTGTTTTCTTGCGGATTCAAACTCAGTCTTTGACCTTGTAAGTCAACACCTAATTCAATTTACAGCATACTAAATAACACATAGATATACTCCTCTTATAACATATACTATATAGTACAAGCTAAAATACATATAATTATTTTTAACATTTATATGAAACGGAACGTACCATTATTTTCAGATACCAGCAGACATGGTGGTAAACGCGATGATCGCAACCGCGACAGCTCACTCTGGAGAAACTGGGATCCAGACCATATACCATGTCGGTTCTTCTTTTCAGAATCCGGTCACGTTTGGGCAACTCCATGAGACCACGGCTCGTTACTTCGCTAAAAAGCCTCTGGTTGGTCGCAATGGTTCACCAATCATAGTATCAAAAGGAACGATTCTACCCACCATGGCTCAGTTCAGCCTGTACATGACTCTACGTTACAAGCTTCCTCTGCAGGTACTTTAACCTTAATTCTCTATATAATAAAAACAAGATAATTATTTTGATTGAGATATACATAATGTATAGTATAGTAAGCTTTTTGTATATATGTTAAGTAATAAAATATTAATATTTAATTGTCTTTAGTACCCTTTAAAATATTAGTATTTAATAAATTGTTTTTTCTCACCATTGTTTCTCATCTTTTTTTTTGTTTTCTCTTTACAGATACTTCGATTTATAAACATAATTTACCCATGGAGTGAAGGAGATAAATACAATGACCTTAGCCGCAAACTCAGGCTAGCTATGCGACTTGTTGAGCTTTACGAGCCTTATTTACTCTTCAAGGGCACGTATGTATTTCACTCAAAGACTTTCACCAAACTTATAAAGATTAAGACACTAATTAACATCTTTGCCTTTTTAACAATGGAGGCCAAATAATTAATTATACTAGGAATGGGTATTTATCATGTCATTATGTCGCTATCGCAGCTTAATATTAAGTCTTTGACATTATAAATTCTTGTGTTGTGCAGATTTGATGATTTAAACACCGAAAGACTGCGAATAAAAAGAAAAGAGAACATCAAAGAGTTGGATGGATCGTTCGAGTTTGATCCTAAGACCATCAACTGGGACGATTATATCGCAAACACACACATTCCAGGCCTCATCACCTATGTTCTTAAACAATAAATTGTATTAGTAATTGGTGATTGTATACTACTAAAACCGTATTATGAAGTATTGAAATGATTTGATAAAAAAAAAAAGTATTGTATATGTATAAATATCAATGCATTTTATGAATATGATTATATATGTCACTATAACTGAATTACATTTCTAGGCTTCATTAAATATCAATGACACCTATAATAAATATACAACATTCGTTTTCTTGTACAATGTGTTAATCAACTATTCGACGAAAGATAAGAGAGTCATGTGACACTTCATTGTCGTGGTATGTCTTTTTTCCACCATCTTTAATTTGCATCATATGTTAGCATGCCCCACTTACGAAAAAATAAAACCGAATATTATCTGTATAAGAAGAAATAATCAAACCCTTGAACTGTTGCATATAGATGACAAATAGTAGCTGACAAATAGTACAATTTGAATCCCTACCGAAAAAGTTGTACTCATTGTGTTTATTGACTGTATTTCTATCAACTTGCTATCGATTTTTTGTTGCAATTATTGTAAAGTGGATAAATTTGTCAAATGATTTCACTGTTCCAACTAGTTTGAATGGATAAGTTTGCTAAATGATTTCACTGTTCCAACTAGTTTGGCACTGTTTGATCATAATGTATTTTTGGTTTTGCGCAATCTTTTGTTTTGTTGCTGTTTTACTGTCTTTAACTCCTCGTCTGTGTTACAAAAAAAAGAAAAAAAAAAAAACTTCTCGTCATAATTTTTATAGATAGTACTCCCTCCGTTCACACAGTAAGTAGTTTTAGCAAAAAATATTTGTTTTAAAATATAAGTAGTTTTCATATTTCAATGTATTTTTTATATTTATTGGATAGTGTGTAACCAATTAAATAATGTTAATTTTTTTATAATTGATTAAATTTATTAATTTAATATTATTTTAAAAAAATCAACAACTTTTTTAATATTATTATTTTTATCTAAAACTACTTATAATATGAAACGGAGAGAATAATATACATTGTTATGAGTCCACAACTGTGACTGTAACTAAGTATCAACATAAGAGGTAAAATTAGGATTCTAATTAACATTAGAGTGTAGAGTTTAGTGTGACTGTAACTAATTAGAATCCTAATTTTACTGTGACTGTAACTAAGTATCAATATTGAATTAATTAAACTAAAACTTAAGGTAAACATGAAAAATTTCATATTCATAATCCGTTTTATTTCATCCAATTAATTAATTATCCGATTTGATCTGATCCGTATATATACGGCTATTTAGTGTCTTAATATCTGCCTATCTGGAGAATTATATATTTTAATTGGATATTTAATTCGATTCGTAAAAAATAAAATAAAATAAAGTATATATATAATAGTATTTATTACAAAATACACTGACTTCTTAAAACTTCAATAACCAAAATAATAAACTCAATAAATAAGTATATTTAAAATTTACATAAAATATAATAATTTTATAATATATATAATTCTATAAACATGTGTATTTAATGGATTAAATCGGATATCCGTTTCTAAAAACCTTAGTATTTTGATTTGTTTTGTTTTCTATAGATAATGTATATTGTTTGATGGGGAATTTTATCTTTACCACTTTATTGATACCACTATTCATCTTTACAATCACTAAAAAGACATTTTCACAAATATTTTTTTTTAAGAGGTAATATTTTTAAAAAAATTTAGTTAGAATCCTAAATTTTACACTCAACCCAATCTCACCCTTTAACTCTAAACTCTAAATTTTAAATTAATTAACCCAAGGGTAAGTGTATTTTTTTTAAAAAAAATAAGAGTAAAAATGATTAAAATAAACATAAAAAATGATGATAAAAATATGTTATTATTTTAAACAATTTTTCTTATTTGATTTGCTTAAAATTACATATATCCAAAATTTTTGGTTCAGATTAAAATGAATAACAAATCCAATCAAATTTTAAAACTATTTTGCACAGCCCTAACAGTCCCACTCATCCACTTGAGAGTAGTCTTTTATATAAATAAAGACATCTGACATTGTAACAAATGCGAACCACTATTACCATGAATAGTCTCTGACATAAGTTACAATTAAAATACATGCAACCACAACGGGTCACGGTCAGAGATATGAGCCAGTTCAATGTCATAGGCCAAAACATAGCCATGTCAGTTGCATTTAGTTGGATAGGACGAATAGCAAGTGGGCTATAATACCAAGTGGCAACATAATCTAAGTACTCGTTACTTAAGCCAAAACAAACAGTATTAGTATATAATAAAATACAACTCTTTTTTTATGATAAGTTTCTAATAGACTATTTACACAAGAATACTTGTATCATTCTGTTGAAGGGACAGACTCCTTAGCTCACTTTGACAAAAGGTTTGTGAGCTTTTCATACAATAAATGGTTGTTGAGTCTTCTTGCGTCCTCGTGTCCTTCTAGGGTTGGCGCTGATCATGCAAGAGAACGCATTTCTCAAATCAGAATCCTCTTCACTAGTGAGGAACTTTGCTGCAGATGGATTTGCCAAGAGGAGCTTGGCCACGAGGTAGCCTGCAATGGACCAAGTCTGGTAAAGCCGTGCCTGTTTACCGATGAATCTTGCTCTTTTGGTATCGTAGTACTCTGGCCATTTGTCAATAGCAATCCGTCTCTCGGCTAACTCAACAGCCTTCTCTGCAATCTCTGGTCTACCCATTTTAATGCTTGCTACCGTCAGCTGAAAAAAACACCAAGAAGGAACCAAGATTTCAAAACAAACACAAAAGGGCTTCGAAAATTCACACTGATGAGCTGAAAATGATAAGCTCAGAATCTAATGTTTCATAGAGAAAGTCTGAACTAACCTGCCATAACAAAGTTGGCCAGGAACCTCCATTGTGATAAGACCAAGGACTGCAACAAAACCAGCATGCTTAACATGATAAGTTGAATGGAGAAAACTTGTGGTGAAAATCATATGTAAGAGATAACTTTACGTGTTCTTAGGATCACTTCCGGTTATAATTCTCCATTCTTCACCTTCCATTGCAGGGTAACATATCTTGAATGGCATGTCTGCTACAAGTTCTGCCCATTTTGCTTCGACAAAATCAAGAATTGCATGTGACTGATCATTAGTAGCCAAACTGCTCACAATAGACCAAAGATTCCCCAACGAAAAGAATCTGAAATCCATGTGAGCGGGCTGAAGGTTTCCAATCAAATACCCTCCTCTGTTAGGCATAAAGTCCACTAACCACGAAGGGATCTGATCTGGATAGATGTTGAACTTATTAACCGCGTCGTAAGAGTACTCCTCGGTCTGGTACCGGTAAATTTCGTTTATCTTTTTCATGTCCAACCAGTAGTATTCCCTGATGTGGAAAGATAATGCAACAAGGCGGTTGTTGAGAGCTCGGATTAGATCAGCTGATCCATCCTCTGGGGTAAGCATCTCACGTGCACAGACCAAAGCTGAGTAAAACAGTGCCTGAAAGTGTACAGCAGAATCAAATGGCTGCAGATTCAAATTGAAGTTTATAGAACTGTGTTGAAGAAATGTTCACCTGAATCTCCAAGGGGTGACCATGGATTCCCATACGACGGTCTATCATGCAGGACCCATCAGTGACTAACAAAGTAGGGAACATATCGAAACCATCAGCAAGACAGAGCTTTAAGATCATCTTGATTCCGGTCTGCACATCAACTCTCTCCTGCACGGACACATCGCCAGTGCATTTTCCATATGCTCTCAGCAATATAATCCACCACAAGCCTGGAATTCCAAAACAAATGAAAATCAAATGAACATTATAACAGAACAAATCTGTATATTCTTTTTCCACATGGTTATAATATAGAACTTCGCTTCTCTTACCAGAATCCACCGGAGCAACACGTCCAATCGCTGCTTCCCCAAAATCAGGATCTAAGACTTCCTCTGTCATTGAATCATCGCCATCAAGAGGAACAGTTTTCACCTTGAAGCTAGCAGGCATCAATCCTTGACCTGGACTATGGCAATCCATGGTTTTCTCCCAACTCTGATCAAGAATAAGCATTACATAACTTCAACATGACAAGATCTAAACACAAAAGCATCTGACAGTATTTTTCTTCGATATGTACTTATCATACTAACTATACATTGCTGTTTACAAAAGCAAGTCAACGAAGGAAAAACAGAGAAAGATTGTATTACCTGTAACTGGAGGGTGTAAAGGATGAAGTTGCGGACAATGTCATACTCTCCTTTCAAAAGAAAGGCAATCCCCGAGGGAATGAAATCACGAATGAAGACCTGATCATAGTTCAGTACACTGGTCGAGTTCGGGTCATTAGCAGCGATTGTTCCAATAGGACTACCACAGTAGTAAACAATAGACTGCCTCAACAGATCCCAAGCTTCATCCTCGATAGAGTTTGTTCCAACCGATTGTACATTCCCATTAGATGAAAGGCTTCCATTGACAGGTAGAGGCATCTCATCCAAGTCGCTTTTCAACTCACTGCTCAACCCGTCAGGAGGAAGTAACGTGGACCTGATGTTCTCCTCAACATCATTTCTTTGGCATCTGCATCTCGTGGACTGCAACTTCTTACCCTTGAAAACACAGTCTGGACTGCGAAACGTGTTTCCTCTCGCCATAGAGTTGGTACACCTTAAGCCCCTTCGTTTTCTACTAGAGGAGGGTTTAAACGAGAGGAGTGGAGTGGAGGTAAGGATGAAAGAAGACAGATGTGAATATGGAGATAAAGATCCCAATGGACCACGTAGAATAGTTTCTGAAGCCGCCATTTTGATTCACTCTATATACTCAGAGAAATGGCTAGAAGAAGTGATACCTGCAAAAGAAAACTGAATAAGACCAACATGAGAATCCAGCAAAAAAGAACAAACTTTACATCGAGAGAGTTAACATGAACATCTTCAAAACTTAAACTTTCTTGATACCCATAAAACCGAATCTAATTTTCATAAATCTGTGTATCATAATATAATCATACACTAAAACTCAAGAAATGAGCAGATTTTACCTAAAACATTCATTCATTACCAAACCGTTAACTCTAATCTTAACAGGGTTTTGGTAATAGCTTGAATCAAATTCATGTAATGAAAACATTTAAACAAAGCATGCAAGCATAACGAAATGAATCAGAGACTCCGTAGTCAAGGAAAGCCTTTCCACATGAGATCAATTTCATTGGTGAATCCGACCCAATCACATATCAGAACATCGTCATCCTAAAGAAGAGATAACGATATGTACTTACTTTTATGATTCAGATTCAGATTCAGCTTCACGGAGGAAAAAAATTGATGGAAAAGAGATGAAAGCTCAAATCATCGAGAGAGATAGAGAGGAGGGAGAAGAAGGAAAAAATCTGCTTTAGGTCACACGTGTTAACACGTGCAATTATCTCCATCAACCACTAGTTAACACGTGTGAAACGATGACGTGTCTAAACTCTATTCACTTTTTATATCTCTTAATCTTTTTTACGGTAAAGTTTTTAAATATAGTATTTTTCTCATTATGTAATCTGTCGAACGCCAATTTACATGTTACTTGATGTTTTGTTAAAAACATTCAGGACTCTTAAATTCACACATGCAATTGACAGTTTTACAGTAACCATGGATGTCGGTAGCTCGACGATGGTACATGATATAGCAGTCTGTCTGGCACACGTGGTCCGAACACTCTGACCCATAGTAACCAATCTGCACACTACAAGTCCGACAATAGTAGGAGCAAAGACACGAACCATCCTCATCGCAGTTAACTCCAACCACATGACCCGAATGTTTCGCTGCACACCTAGCTTCGCAGTCTGCGCATGGTCCTCCTATTTTGATCTTGCATATCTCATCTGCTATTCCGCTTAATACAATTCCTATTACCATGAGTTTCAAAGTAAAAAAAGTTACTCAAAACAAGTTATTATTTCTTGTACAAAGGGGTTAACGTACCAGAACATATGAATATGAAGAATAGAGAAGAGAGATATTTCATCGTGATGGGATTTAAAGGACTGGATTCTTTTTGAACAATATTACTATGTAGGTGCATATATATATAACGATATATGAAATGGTAACGTACTATCATTTTACAATAGTTTAGAAATGTAGCAGTTAATGTAACTCAAACTTTTGATTTTACCTTCATTAGGAAATAATGTAACGTACTGTCTTGTTTTGTTGACTTCAATTGTTTGGTACAATGGTACTATATATAGTATATTATGTTTTAACATCTTGTTTTTATATTGAACAAGTGGCTGAAGCAGTGAATGCTAAACATACATATGATAGTGATAGTAGTAGTAGTAGTGAGCATTTTTGTATGTTCTGCTTGTGCTATGAATGTGCATGAAAACGCCTTTTGGTTTTATTGTGATGTAAATGGACATGAAAATGCTCAACTTTTCCAGAAACTACAAAGAACAACGTCAGGATAAAGCAACATGGGGAGATGCAACATGACCCCGAAGCTTAGGATCATTATCTTCTGAAGCTAAGCGATATATGTCAACTACCACCGATGTCGGAATGGGATCATGAATACTGTTTTGTCCGGCCTTCTGTTGTGTCTGTGGACCCATTAAACCAAACCTTTAAAGTTCAAACCCACCTTAGAGCACCATCAACCAAAGTTTAAAGAGTGTTTTGAGTGTTACTTAGCGGGTGACACCCACCAAAACTCTAAGCACCACCTTCTATTGTTTCTAATTAAGCAATGGTTTTTGTACTGTTTACAGATCTCACTGATACGTGGCGGTTCATGAGTAATTCGTTTTAATTTTTTTTTTTTAAATATCAGAAGAAAAAATAATATATAAACACCCCATGTGAAGTGATAGGGTTGAAGATGCTCTTAGATCTTCTTATGGTTAGGTACAAGACTTCGAATATGTTGTTTCTTTCTTTTCTTGATTTAGTCTTCGTGTAATTTTTTTGTGATAATTTTTTTGTGAAAGTGAAACAAAGAGTAATCATGATGAATCCTTACAAAGGAGTGAGAAGTTTCACAGGTGCAAAATGTTGACGAGTCTCTTTAGGTGGGCAAAGGAACACAAGTGACAACTTTTATAACTTTAAAGAGCTTTTCAATTATTGTTTTCTTTTTAATTTATGATGAAAAATTTCCGAGCCTTTGATTAAGAAAATACAAAACAGAATTCCATAACAAAACTTGACTCACAAATATTAAATTTGTAGTAGTGGTTTATATTTGCCTATAAAAGTATAAAGTATTCTAGTTCATAACTCCATATCTCTCTTCGCAGATCGTGCCGTTGTTAACAAATAGCAACCGTATAGTATTCTACGCTAGTACTGTCTCTGCATAGTATACGATATTACGATTTGCTGTGCTACTTTCTTTGTGCCGACAGACAAATATGTAGGGAATAGAGTGGTTGGAACGAGAAGAGGACGTGACTATATATATCTTTTTGATAAGAGCTCCACCATATTATGTTCCTTCCAAAGACTGTAAAACTTCACCATTAAAATACGATTTTGCAAAGATCGGATTGTTGTAGATCTAAAGATGATATTATTTGGATTGAAAAAGGATAAAAATTGATAAGACCTTTTCTAACGTTGCTTTCACATTACATCAAACCATTTTCTTTAGGATAAAATTGTTTTTTTATGCTTGGTCAAGTTATTATTTATCAAATTTTAAAAAATGTATTACGTGGTCATGCAGCCATAGTCTAATTTTCCTATACGTTGTCGTCAGACTTATAAAATACGCAGAAAGATAAATGGTGGTATCTTTTGAGCTTCCATACAAATAAAGTATATGATAGCTTGAAAAAAAAACAGGATGACGACATGCTAGAAGTTTCTTTGATCGAGCAAGGCAACCAAACTCTAACGCTGACTTGGTGCACCCCAAACTTATCCAAAACTAAAGTTTCTGAATCGGACCTATCCTAAAATATTGGAACAGGTAATATATATCCTTAAATCCAATTATCCAAACAATCAAAAATATCAATTAAACCCGAAGGAATATCCAAACACTCAGACTAAAACCTAGTTAACAAAAGTTTGAAGAATATCCAAATGCTCAAGCTGAGACCTAGTTAACCAAAGTGTGAAGAATAACCAAATGCTCAAGATTTTTTTTTTTTTGAAACACACCAAATGCTCAAGAATAACCAAAGGTTGTTTCATTTTATTTCCTGTTTTGGTGGATACATGTATTACACTTTCTCTAGCGAATGAGTCTTTTTTACAACAAAACCCACTTCTAATATTCTAGTTATGCCTCGACAAAAACATAAAATACTTTTTCTCAAAAAGAAAACATAAATACTCGCAGTTCTCAAATATTATTTCTCGTAAAGGGAAATTGTTTAAATTTTTTAGCCTAAAAAATCTAGCGAAATACCAAAGTCAAGAAGACCATAACGATCCAACGAATCTAAGTTGTTCAATAGCACATCTGAACCAACCATGTCAGTTTCACTGCCAGATGACGCCGGAGGAGTACAAGAGCCTGATAGTGACATTTGATTCTCTTCCATCAGTACATGTTGACAATCTTGATTACCACCGGTTATCTCATGGTACTGATCCGCGGTTTCCTCTTTGATAATGATATCTTCTTCATGCTTAACCAATAATGAAAAACCGGTCGAGTGGCTTTCCTTCTCCTGGTCGAGTTCTTTACCGAATCGGATCATCCGGGCACTTTCCAAATCATCGACCGCAGTGAAAACGGCATCTTGACTATGGTTGATATTACAAGTGTGGTGGCCAAAGTAAGTGGTCCGGTAAACAGGAGGATTGTCTTTGATCTTCTGTTCCTGCTTTCTTGCTCCACAGGCATGATCTATGTTGTAAGAACATCTATAGTAGCTCCTGTATTAACATTATAACGCATACTCATTAGTATTAGTGATCAAAACCAAAAATGATTACAGTTGATGAAATATGATTTTACCTTTCGTGTTTAGTGTTTTTTATAGACTTTTGTCCGTATTTCCTCCAATCAAACCCGTCGTAGTAAGGATCCGGTGAATTGTCCTTCCAGTTCTTAGTTGAATTTGTCATATTGATCTTTCTGAAAATATGGTGGTACCAAAATATTAGCATACAAAATTCACATATCCCATTTATTATCTAGTCACACATTAGTCTATGTGATGACATTGCGCTTATAAAAAAATAAACATATTTTCAACAAACTATTAAAAATGTATAGTTTTCTTTGAACTCATTTTTCTAATAAAGGCAAGGAAACATTCAAGGGCTAAATGTTAATCATCAATACCTTTTCTTGGAGTGGCTTATCTCGGAAAGAGGAGGTGACGAATCCATGGAAGATAAATCAGAAGTCTGATCATCCTCGGTTTTTGGTTTATCAGATAAGATTGAGATGGCACTAGAAAAACAATGGAGAATAGACTTAGCAAGATCATAGGTTGAAACCGATCTGTTCTCAGCCATTAATGGATCCTCTAGCTGGAGCTTCAACCGCTTAGCACAGCCATGTCCATAATGGATAGCTTGCACCGCCTTTTCGTGAGGGGAATTCATTTTTAGGAGACTAGAGTGTGCCTTGTGTGTATGTTTCTTAGCCGTTTTGTTTCTCTAGAGTCTCTTCTTTGTGCTTTAGTTTCTCAATGGACAGGGAGACCATACACATATATATAGGGAAAGTGAAAAGTGGTTCAACACAACACATTATGAGGGCAGGAGAAATAAATAATTGACAAGAAAGTATTAGGAATGTACATCTTATAGTATACATACAATAAACTACACTAAATATATATATATTACACATAAACTAAGGTGTATTTTTAGTATAAAATATAAAGTTTATAAACATTAGGATTTAAGACATGTGCTCGGCTCCACCAGGTGGTTGCTATTTTGTTCTTTAGCAGACACCAATTTTGGGAGAAGCTAGATAATGGGAAATAGAAAGGAAACTTAGGGTGTTGACTTTAGGCTAATATATGATCTGTCATGCAAAAGAAAACAACGTTTCGTTTTATACTAATCTATTTTAATCACGCTAATTCAATTATCATTAAATTATTGTTTTTGGTCAAGTTTATTAGAAAACTTAATGGTTAGTCATGTGTGAAAGAAGGAATCTACAGAAAATGTGTTTTTCACAGAAGGTCTAATAGATTAGAGAGATTGAAGAGTTAGGAGTTTTCCTGTAATTTATGGTTTTTGAAATCCTCTAATAATTTTTGTTTAAATTTTTATGCCAAACTTAATTTAGTCTATCCTTTAATATTCAAATTTTATCTTTTAAATTTTGTATTCTGGTTGATATTAAAAATCTAAAAAGCTGTTCAGTGAGAATTGTCTATGAGAACAAGATGAAAGTTAGGGATGCTACGTCAGAGACTATAATAGAGCTAGGGTCAAAAATGGCTCTATTATTACTTACTCCTATTAGCTAACGAATTAATTGGCTGTCACACATTAATTTCACTAAGTGTCGTTTGCATAATTATGATAATTTTATATTGTTAAGTAGGATACTCAAATCTTTTAACATAAAATATATCTGTCATAAACTTAAGGGTTTCAAGAAATACAACACACTGTACACACATAAATGATTATGTACGATATTTAGTTCTTAATACAGATTAATAATTGCCAAGTAGCTGGCAAGTGGCGACCAATGCACCGACGAAAACGCCATTAATCTCGTCGAACATCGACGATAGCAACACATGACGTAGTCCTTACCGAAGTTGCTGACTTGAGCAGGATGACGTCAGAAACAACAAGAACTACTAGTCAACTATGATGTGGGATTCATTGGTTGGCTACTCGGTCCGAATTTTTACTGTTTTAATTAAAATAATAGTTTTACCTACCAATTAATAATCATAGTTTTAAAAGCAATAATAATCATGGTTTGTTTTTAAAAAGGAAATTTGGTAATAAGGCGATGATTATCCATGAAACCCACAAAAGGTTTCTTAGTTTTTTTTTCTTTTGATTTTTTGTCCGAATTTAAAAAAAAAAAACAGAAAAAGCATCAATCATGGGCCGCCACGTGTCTGTGGAGCCCATGAACAGTGCAAAAAAACCCACTATCACCGATTCTTATCTGGCATCTTTTGGAACTAGTTTTTCCCTTTACCTGAAAACCTCTTTAGTGACTCCCAATAATCCTGCTCTAAGACTTATATGGTAAATTAAATATTACACTTAATTGTACAATCCTAACTCCATTATATTTTATCTTTACTTTGGTTATTCTAAACACATTTGTATAAGGTCTTGGGAATTTTTTTTAAGCTAACACCAAGTTTATGAAAGTGTTCAGGTAATTAACCACAACTATTTAGAATGATAGGGTTTTCTTTTTACTATCAATCACAGTGACAAGCCTAATTTCTTACAAGAAATCTCTTTAAACTCTAAGCATCTTGAACATGAACTATGCATGAGAGGTTTTAACTTCTTCTGCAGGTAGATACTATTTAATTGATTATCCATAGGAGAATATTTAGGTACGTTCGCTTGTGACTTTGATCTGATCTGTGAAACACGTTGGCCACGTGTATTTTACCCTTGTTATAGGCGATTTGTCACCTGGATCTTGATCTACTACTTCATAAATTATTATTGTTTTACTAAATTTTATTGAAAATTTTATGGTGACTACATTACTAAGAGGTATAGGTGTCACAAATTTACATGCCAAGCAAACTAGCAAAGCTATGGGGTTGTATATTCATGGATAATTTGTGCTTTGTGAACGTGTGTGAATGACGTGTGTGAACGTGAATGTGAATGTGAACACGACTTCATTGACAATTATTGATATGAACATTTTTCAAAATAAAAATCAGTAGGTATATTAAACTAAGTAGGTGGAAAGTAGCTTTCATGTCTTCTTTATCCTGACGACGACTCAACCCCATTTTCCCAATTTCAATAACCCTTCAATTAAATTGGACTTATAAAATTCAAGATACTCAACTTTGGATTAGTTAATTGAACTTACAAAATTCAAGATACTCAACTTTAGATTAGTTAATTGAACTTACAAAATTCAAGATACTCAACTTTGGATTAGTGCTCCCAGCTTCAGTCAAATGAATATCTTTGACGTCATGATTATTAGTACTATTAAGAAGAGAACATTAATCTTTGCTTTAACGACATTTTAGAAAAGAATGAAAAAACAAAAACAAAACCAAGCCACAACTTTGAACCAAAATATATAAGACGGTTCATCGTTTTGTCTATATCGGCTTGACCGATTATAGTCCGGACCAGGTAATCTCTATAAATAATTACATTTATTCCACTGAAAAAGGACCAGTTCTTGTTAGAGCTTTTGTCTCTTTCCCTAAGCTCTCCTTAAACACTTGGCTTTCTTGACCTCGAGACGACCTTTCTTATCTTCTTTTCGGACCATTTTTGGCCATCTTTCCACAAAGAGCCTTGGAAATTTTTTTGGCTTTATGGTAAAGAATCCTAAAATATTGAACCACCAGCAGAACCCAAAAGTGATGCAACGCATCTTTACTAAATCTCGATTCCAGTGTTCCTCATTATTATAAGTTTTATGTTCTGTTTAGGCTCTTTGTCGCTTTATGGGTTTCATTTAAATTTGGGCCTTCAGGTGTTTACGTTTGACTTCTTATATTACGATTTTTGTGTTACAAATATATTATTCAAAGAAGCCGAGAGTTGTAAGTTGAGATTAGATTCTTGATTAGTGAAATAAATCCTAGAACTTATCAGTCCATCTTCCTTTGTACATAATTCCTCCTGAACCAACGATATTTTAACAACCCTCTTTTGGATGGCCATTCAAAATCAGTGAATGAAAAGCTTGAAGAACCTGTGGAATCAAGAAAAGGTCTAAGTAATATATATGAATGAGGCATTTATATAGTATGCATGTAACTGAAGAGTCCTATCGGGATACTTCGATCTCACTTCAAAGGAACCCAAGGTTCGTGGAGGATCGTCATTGCATTGATCGAAGATTAAGTAGTGGATACTTGCATAGGTCATATTCAGTTATTACCATATAATCTATTACTATTTGAAAGAGTCGATGTTTCTGAAGTTTTTGTGAGCCACTACCTTCACCATTGTGCTCTTTGGAATTACCTTTGTCTAATTTATATTAAAAAAATAGTAAATGAGAAAACAACTGAGAACATGATTATTGCAGTTTTTTAGATGGTTTTTTTAAGGTGTAATATCCATGAACAGTGTAAGAATCGGTTACAAAAACTATAAATTAAGAACCGGTTTTTATGGATTTCTTACACTGTTCACGGGTCCCATTGACACGTGGCGACTCGCGATTAGTTCACTTTAAAAAAGGAAAAGAAAAAAAAACATGGGTTTCTTGCAATAATCATGCTCTGAGGCCATGTTTATCCACGGTCTCTTAAGGTGAGGTTTTTAACTAAAATTGACTCGTTTTTTGTTGTTTTTTTTTCAAAAAAAAAGATTTGGTTAAAAGACGGCTCTTAAGTCTATTATTTAAGAGACGTCTCTTAAGTTTTCTTAGTTAAAAATTAAGAAACGGTTCTTAGAAAAATTAAAAACCTCTGTTAATAGACTCCCAATAAACATGTCCTGAGTGCTTTACACCGAACCCGACCAACCTGACGAATCTCCACCTTTAACACCGAAACTTCTAAAGTCTCTTTTGACAAATTTTCAGATCATATATCTAACCATTCATAACTCCTATTTATTTCTTACTGTTATAAAGCTCAATACTGCTTCTGATTCCACAACATCTTCAGATGTTATGGCTACAACTATAACTATAACTATATATATATATATATATTGAATTCTAATCAGAAACACTTTTTGAAAGATTAAAAACTAAACAGAATTAATAAAACGTGATATTGTATAAAACCCGCCCAAGACGTGGGTCAATTGCTAGAAATGGAAAATTAGCATAATCTAACATATACTAAGAAACAAAACAAAAACTTCTGAAATATAGTATTGAAACTTCACATGCTCATGTAGCTCCCTATATACATGAGGTAAAACATACACGTATGAAGTTAACAAATCGTAAGCATATAAAAATGTTTTGAGAAGTATAGGATTTGAACTAGACATCCCATTTGAAATCTCCTCCACATCTTGTTTCTCTTAAAATAGTACCAATAATGTTATGCAACGGGTCGATATGATGTCATTTTCAGTGGGAATTGATTTAAGAGCATGACCACATGCTACTTTAATCATACCTTTATGAAGAAAATAGTGAAGAATTTACAATTGTAGGTCCAAAATCTCATGTGACTCGAGAAGAAGAAGAAAAAAGGCGAAGAAGGCTTATGGAAAAATGGTATGGCTAAATCAAACTTTTTTGATAAAGTGCTTCATAAAAGACATTGAGCTGACACAAATCCATTCACCATGTTTCTTTTTCCATAGGATTTTCGATTTTCTGATCATATCTTGTTCCCAAAAAAGAATGATATCCTTGATAACTTTTATTAGGGTTGAGTGATTACGATATTCAAATCCAAGGCCAATTAATGGTTCATTTTACTAGTACTTATAAAACCAATCGTGTATATAGAGAGTTAGATCGAATACATTTATGATTACGGAGAAAATTTCAAACAAGCAAAAAAAGGGTAATTGCTAAGAGGTAGTTCTTAATTAGAAATTTTTATAAATGGTTTTAAGGGAAAATGGTGGGATCCACCACTATTTTTGATTAAAAATTTTTCTAAAAGACTTCAATTGGCATAGGCTAAGAAACCCTTATAATCATGCTCTAGACTATTTTTATTGGATACCATTTTTCAAAAATATTTTAATCACTTTTAACCTTGTTTTTAAGAAGAAAAAACACACTTATAACCCTTGGATTAATTAATTTAAGATTTAGATTTAGAGTTAATGGGTGGTATAAAGTGAGGATAGGGTTTAAGAATATAAAATTTAGGATTCTAATTAATTTTTTTAAAAAATTGTCTCTTAAAAAAGTGATATTTTTAAAAATGTCTCTTTAATGAAAGTAAAAATAAAAAGTAGTACAACAAAAATGATAAACTTGAAATTCTCCATTTTCATTATGGGGTTCTTAGAGGGGATTTAAAGGGTTTGGGCCCCACAAATACATAAGAACAAGTTACAAAACTAATGAATTAAGGATCGATTTTGGTTAGTTTATGGTACTGTTTGCAGGATCCACTGACATGTGGTGGCCCGTAATTGGCTCTTTTTTTATTTTTTTAATTAAAAAATTAAGAAAACCTTTAGCTGTTTCAGGGATAATCATGGTTTAAAAGCATGTTTATTAGGGATTTTTATGAGGAGTTCTTAACCAAAAATAGTGGTATGTCCCACCATTTTTCCTAAGAACTGTTTCCAAAAATCTCTAACTAAAAACTTATTTATACACTGTTTTGTGGGCCCCAGTGAGACATATTGGTTTACAATTGGTTTGTTTTTAATTTTTTTTAGTCAAACAAAAAGAAAGTAAAGAACTTCACGTGGATTATAGAGATAAACATGCTCTAAGGCCATGTTTATCAATGGTCTCTTAAGGTGGGGTTCTTAACTTAAATTGACTATTTTTTAAATTATTTTTTTTTTCAAAAAAAAATTTTGGTTAAGAAACGGCTCTTAAGTCTCCTATTTAAGAGACGTCTCTTAGGTTCTCTTAGTTAAAAGTTAAGAAACGACTCTTAGAAAAGTTAAAACCCCTGTTAAGAGACTCCCAATAAACATGCCCTAAGGTAATATTACGTGGATTGAAAAGATAAAAATTGATAAGACCTTTCTAACATTGGAATAGAGGTTTCACATTACATCACACCTTTTTCTTTAGGATAAAATTGTTTTTATGCTTGGTCAAATTATTATTTATCCAATTTTAAAATTTGTATTACGTGGTCATGCACCCATAGTCTAATTTCCTATACGTATTTGTCGTCAGACGTATAAAATACGCAGAAAGATAAATGGTGGTATCTATTGAGCTTCCATACAAATAAAGTATATGATAGCTTGAAGAACAAAACAGGATGACGGCATGCTAGCAACGCAACCAAACACTAACGTAGACTTGGTACAATTACACCCCAAACATATCCAAAACGAAAGTTTCAGAATCGGACCTATCTTAAAATATTCGAACAGGTAATGTATCCTTAAATCCAATTATCCAAACACTCAAAAATCTTAACTAAATCCGAACGAAAACCAAACATTCAAACTGAGACCTAGTTAACAAAAGTTTGAAGAATATCCAATTGCTCAAGCAGAGACCTAGTTAACCAAAGTTTGAAGAATAACCAAATGCTCAAAAATAACCAAATGTTGTTTTATTTTATTTCATGTTTTGGTGGACACATGTATTACAATTTTTCTAGCGAATGAATTTTTTACAACAAAACCCAGTTCTAATATTCTAGTTATGCCTGGACAAAACAAAAAAATTCTCAAAAAAAAACATAAATACTTTTTCTCAAAAAAAAACATAAATACTTTTTCTCAAAAAAAAACATAAATACTCGCAGTTCTCAAATATTATTTCTCGTAAAAGGAAATTGTTTAAATTTTTTAGCCCAAAAAATCTAGCGAAATACCAAAGTCAAAACCATAACGATCCAAAAAATCTAAGTTGTTCAATAGCACATCTGAACCAACCATGTCAGTTTCACTGCCAGATGACGCCGGAGGAGTACAAGAGCCTGATAGTGACATTTGATTCTCGTCCATATCTTGATCACCACCGGTTATCTCATGGTACTGATCCGCGGTTTCCTCTTTGATAATAATATCTTCTTCATGATTAACCAATAATGAAAAACCGGTCGAGTGGCTTTCCTTCTCCTGGTCGAGTTCTTTACCGAATCGGATCATCCGGGCACTTTCCAAATCATCGACCGCAGTGAAAACGGCATCTTGACTATGGTTGATATTACAAGTGTGGTGGCCAAAGTAAGTGGTTCGGTAAACAGGAGGATTGTCTTTGATCTTCTGTTCCTGCTTTCTTGCTCCACAGGCATGATCTATGTTGTAAGAACATCTATAGTAGCTCCTGTATTATCATTATAACGCATACTCATTAGTATTAGTGATCAAAACCAAAAATGATTACAGTTGATGAAATATGATTTTACCTTTCGTGTTTAGTGTTTTTTATAGACTTTTGTCCGTATTTCCTCCAATCAAACCCGTCCTAGTAAGGATCCGGTGAATTGTCCTTCCAGTTCTTAGTTGAATCTATCATATTGATCTTTCTGAAAATATGGTGGTATCAAAATATTAGCATACAAAATTCACATATCCCATTTATTATCTAGTCACACAATAGTCTATGTGATGACATTGCGCTTATAAAAAAATAAACATATTTTCAACAAAATATTAAAAATGTATAGTTTTCTTTGAACTCATTTTTCTAATAAAGGCAAGGAAACATTCAAGGGCTAAATGTTAATCATCAATACCTTTTCTTGGAGTGGCTTATCTCGGAAAGAGGAGGTGACGAATCCATGGAAGATAAATCAGAAGTCTGATCATCCTCGGTTTTTGGTTTATCAGATAAGATTGAGATGGCACTAGAAAAACAATGGAGAATAGACTTAGCAAGATCATAGGTTGAAACCGATCTGTTCTCAGCCATTAATGGATCCTCTAGCTGGAGCTTCAACCGCTTAGCACAGCCATGTCCATAAAGGATAGCTTGCATCGCCTTATCGTGGGGGGAATTCATTTTTAGGAGACTAGAGTGTGCCTTGTGTGTATGTTTCTTAGCCGTTTTGTTTCTCTCGGGTCTCTTCTTTGTGCTATAGTTTCTGAATGGATAGGGAGACCACCATACACATATATATAGGGAAAGTGCAAAGTGGTGCAAGAAACACATTATGAGGGCAGGAGAAATAAATAATTGACAAGAAAGTATTAGGAAAGTACATTTTATAGTATATACAATAAAAGAAGGGTGTATTTTAGTATAAATATAAAATTTATAAACATTAGGATTTAAGACATGTGCTCGGCTCCACCAGGTGGTTGCTATTTTGTTCTTTAGCAGACACCAATTTTGGGAGAAGCTAGATAATGGGAAATAGAAAGGAAACTTAGGGTGTTGACTTTAGCCAATTATATGATCTGTCATGCAAAACAAAACAACGTTTCGTTTTATACTAATCTATTTTAATCACGCTAATTCAATTATCATTAAATTATTGTTTTTGGTCAAGTTTATTAGAAAACTTAATGGTTAGTCATGTGTGAAAGAAGGAATCTAGCAGAAAATGTGTTCATTTACAGAAGGTCTGATAAATTAGAGAGACTGAAGAGTTAGGGTTTTTCCTATAATTTATGGTTTTTGAAATCCTCTATTATTTTTTTTTGTTATAACTTTTAAATTAGTCTATCCTATTATATCTAAATTTTATCTTCTAATTTTGTATTCTGGTTGATATTAAAAATCTAAAAATTTGTTCTATGAGAATTGTTTATGAGAACAGGATGAAAGTTAAAAATCTATTATATGATCTGTCATGTAACAGAAAACAACGTTTCTTTTTTCCTTTTATACTAATCTATTTTAATTACACTAATTCAATTATCATTACAATATTGTTTTTGTTCAAGTTTATTAGAAAACTTAATGGTTAGTCATGTGTGAAAGAAGGAATCTGGCAGAAAATGTTTTTTTACAGGTCAGATAGATTAGAGAGATTGAAGAGTTAGGATTTTCCTGTAATTTATGGTTTTTGAAATCCTCTATTATTATTTTTTGTTTAACTTTTATGTCAAATTTAAATTAGTCTATCCTATAATATTCAAATTTTATCTTCTAATTTTGTATTCTGGTTGATGTAAAAATCTAAAAGCTGTTCAGTGAAAATTGTTTACGCGAGAACATATAAAAGTTAAAAGGAACCATACGTAAGGTTGGGCATTATATCCGTTAAATTTGATTCGATTTGTTATTCGTTTCGATTCGAACCAAAAAATTCGGATATCAAAAGTCATCGAAGCAAAGCAAATACTAAAAATTAATATCCGTTAAAAACGACGTAAACCACAAATAATAAAAAATTTAGAGTTGGATATCCGATATACTCAGACACTATATTTATAGATGTATATCTACAAATAATATAGAATTTTTATGTATAGTTTTATATAATTATTATTTAAACATATCATTTTATTAATTTTATTTTAAATTTACATATAAATTCTTTATAAAATCAACGATTTTCTTAAATTTTGTGTGTTTATAAGAAAATTTAATTAACTTTAGAATTTAAGGAACATAGATTTTATTAGTTTTTATTTTATATTATGTAAAAATATTTTTTTTAAACAAATTTGTATAATTTTCTAGATTTACTTGTATTAAAAAATGTAAATGAGATATCCGTAAATATCCGTAAATATTCGCAAATACTTAAAAAAATTGGATATTCGAAAAATCGCATATTTGTATTTTTTGAAACAAAGCAAATCAAAAAATCGGATATCCGTAAGATTCAAAACAAATCACAAATACTGAAAATTATGGTGTTATTCGATCTGTGACGAACCCTAATGCTACGTCAGAGACTATAATAGAGCTACGGTCAAAAATGGCTCTATTATTACTTATTAGGGCTTTAGCTAACGAATTAATTGGCTGTCACACATTAATTTCACTTAGTTGTCATTTACATAATTATGATAATTTTATATTGTTAAGTAGGATACTCAAATCTTTTAACATAAAAATATGTCTGTCATCAACTTAAGGGTTTAAAAAAATACAACACACTGTACACACACATAAATGATTATGTACGATATTTAGTTCTTAATACATTAAAAGAGATTAATAATTGCTAAGTAGCTGGCAAGTGGCGACGAAAACGCCATTAATCTCGTCGAACATCGACGTTAGCAACACGTGACGTAGTCCTTACCGAAGTTGCTGACTTCAGCACGATGGCGTCAGACACAACAAGAACTACTAGTCAACTATGATGTGGGATTCATTGGTTGGCTGCTCGGTTCGAATTTTTACTGTTTTAATTAAAATAATGGTTTTACCTACCAATTAATAATCATAGTTTTAAAAGCAATAATAATAATCATGGTTTGTTAAAAAAAAGGAAATTGGGTAGTAAGACTTATGTGGTAAATTAAATATTACACATAATTGGACAGTCCTAACTCCATTATATTTTATCTTTATCTGGTTATTCTAAACATTGTATAAAATTCTGGGAATTTTTTTTAAAGCTAACACCAAGTTATGAAAAGTGTTCAGGTATTAATCACAACTATTTAGAATGATAGGATTTTTGTTTTTACTCTCAATCACAGTGGCAAGCCTAATTTCTTACAATTAAGAATCTCTTTAAACGTTAAGCATCTTGAACTTGGCTTCTTCTGCAGGTAGATAATGTTTATATAATTGATTATCTATTGGAGAATATTTAGGTACGTTCGCTTGTGACTTTGATCTGATATGTGAAACACGTTGCCCACGTGTATTTTGCGCTTGTTACAGGCGATTTGTCACCTGGATCTTGATCTACTACATAAATTATTATTGTTTTACTAAATTTTATTGAAAATTTTATTGGAAATTTTATGGTGACTACAGTACTAAGAGGTATAGGTGTCACAAATTTACATGTCAAGCAAACTAGCAAAACTAGGGCCTATGGGTGATAATTTGTGAACGTGTGTGAATATGAGTGTGAATGTAAATGTGAACACGACTTCACTGACAATTATTGACATAACATTTTTCAAAATAAAAATCAGTAGGTATATTAAACTAAGTGGTTGGATAGTAGCTTCCATGTCTTCTTTATCTTGACGACGACTTCAACCGAATTTTCCAATTTCAATAATCCTTCAATTAAAACTGTTTTGGACTTTTAAATTCAAGATACTCAACTTTAGATTAGTACTCCCAGCTTCAGTCAAATGAATATCTTTGACGTCCTGATTATTAGTACTATTAAGAAGAGAACATTAATCTTGCTGGATCGCAATCTTGCTTTAACAACATTTTAGAAAAGATTGTAAAGCAAACAAAAATAAAAATAAGGCACAACTTTGAACCAAAATATACAGACGGTTCATCCTTATGTCTATATCCGCTTGACCTATTATAGTCCGGACCAGGTAATCTCTATGAATAATTACATTTATTCCACTGAAAAAGGACCAGTTCTTGTTAGAGCTTTTGTCTCTTTCTCTAAGCTCTCCTTAAACACTTTGCTTTTCTTGACCTCGAGACTACCTTTCTTATCTTCTTTTAGGACCATTTTTGGCCAACTCTTCCACAAAGTAACCTTAGAAAATATTTTGGCTTTATGGTAAAGAATCTTAAAATATTGAACCACTAGCAGAACCCAAAAGTGATCCAACGCATCTTTACCAAATCTCGATTCCAATGTTCCTCATGATCATAATATGTTCTGTTTGGGCTTTGCTGTTTTATGGGTTTCATTTAAATTTGGGCCTTCAGGTGTTTACGTTTAACTTCTTAGATTAGGATTTTTGTGTTACAAATTTATTATTTAAAGAAGCCGTGAGTGTAGAAGTTCCTTGGTCTAATAGTTTCACCAAGAGTACATTAAATGTTTCTATGCTAAGAAGTTTAGGTTTTGAATCCCAGAGAAAACAAGTTTATGTGAATTAATAGAGAAAAAACTTACAAGTGATTTGCAGCATGGCGCAGAAAATATTGTCAAGCGTAGATTTGATAGACACGGTTCATGTGATGCAGTCAGACGTAAATTTTCATAAGACATATATAATTATTGGCTGTAAAATAGTTGGTAATGTTTTCCATAATTTTTCTTAGCATAATTATCTAGCGCTAAAAAAAAGAAGCCGTGAGTTGTAAGTTGAGATTCTATTCTTGATAGTGAGATAAATCCTAGAACTTATCAGTCCATCTTCCTTTGTACATAATTCCTCCTGAACCAACGATACTTAACAACCCTCTTTTGCATGGCCATTAAAAATCAGTGAATGAAAAGCTTGAACCTGTCGAATCAAGAAAAGGTCTAAGTAATATATATGGATGAGGCATTTACATAGTATGCATGTAACTGAAGAGTCCTATCGGAGATACTTCGATCTCACTTCAAAGCAATCCAAGGTTTGTGGAGGATCGTCATTGATCGAAGATTAAGTAGTGGATACTTGCATAGGTCATATGGTGTATTCAGTTATTACCATATAGTCTATCACTATTTGAAGGAGTCGATGTTTCTGAAGTTTTTGTGAGCCACTGCCTCTTTGGAATTATCTTTGTCAAATTTATATTAAAAAAAGGTAAATAAGAAAACAACTGAGTGCTTTACACCGAACCCGACCAACCTGACGAATCTCCATCTTTAACACCGAAACACGATCCAAGTCTAAAGTCTCTTTTGACAAATTTTCAGATCATATCTAACCATTCATAACTCCTATTTATTTTTTACTGTTACAAAGCTCAATACTGCTTCTGATTCCATAACATTTTCAGATGTTATTGCTATAACTATATGCATATATATAAATATACTGAATTCTAATCAGAAACACTTTTTGAAAAATTAAAACTAAACAGAATTAATAAAACGTGATATAGTATAAAAGCCGCCCAAGACGTGGCTTAATTTCTAGAAATGGAAAATTACCATAAACTAACATATGCTAAGAACCAAAACAAAACAAAAACTTCTGAACTCCAGTATTGAAACTTCACATGCTCATGTAGCTCTCTATACACATGAGGTAAAACATACACGTATGAAGTTAACGAATCTTAAGCATATAAAAATGATTTTGAGAAGTATAGGATTTGAACTATACATTCCATTTGAAATACCCTCCACATCTTGTTTCTCTTATAATAGTACCAATAATTTAGGCAACGGGTCGATATGATGTCATTTTCAGTAGGAATTGATTTAAGAGCATGACCACATGCTACTTTAATCATATCTTTATGAAGAAAATAATGAAGAATTTACAAATTGTGGGTCCAATTCTCATGTGACTCGAGAAGAAGAAGAAAAAAAAAAAAGCGAAGAAGGCTTATGGAAAAATGGTATGGCTAAATCAAACTTTTGTGATAAAGTGCTTCACAAAAGACATTGAGCTGACACAAATCCATGCACCATGTTTCTTTTTCCAAAGGATTTTCGATTTTCTGATCAGATCTTGTTCCCAAAAAAAAAAAAAGAATGATATCCTTGATACCTTTTATTAGGGTTGAGTGATTATGATATTCAAATCCAAGGCTAATGGTCCATTTTATTTTGTATTAATACCCAAAATCGAACAAGCATCCTTTTGGTTTGATATCGGTTTGGTAGGAAAAAACTAAAATCAACTAACTCATGTTCGTATTACTAGTACTTATAAAACCAATCGTGTATATAGAGATTATTTTTTGTCTAATGGTTTATGTATATAGAGAGTTGGTCGAATACATGCATGAATATGGAGAAAATTACAAACGAACAAAAAATGTGTGGTTAAGTTTTTGTTGGTACGCATTTGTAGTTAGATTTCAAATGAGATTTGAGAATGGCAGAAGGAATCATTTCTCGTAGTCAGATACTTAGATACATACTATAAGACAATAACATCACTATAGCTTAATATATTCGTGTCGCTTAATCTTGTATATGTTTCCAAATTAAAAATAACGTTATATGGCAATAGACAACGATGGAACCTCAACCAATCGATCGCGCACTCTTTTGGCACCATCGATCAGAAAGGTTAACATACTATTGCATGTTGTTGTCACAAAATGGTGAGAGAGATTATGATAGGGTTTTACTTGGAGGGGAACTTATTATCGAAATAAACGAATATCAAGGAAAATCCGATTGTAAAGATGTTTCATATTTTATACAAGTAAAACTCAAACGTAAAGCTGAACCATGTTTATGAAATCATTTATTGAAAAGGTGAAAAGTGAAAACTTGATAACCGTTTCAGATGCTTGTAAATGGAGTATACATTATTCACCAAAAGGTTTAAAATTCTATTTACATTTAGTTATTAATACAAGGTCACTCCTCCACATAACGAAGTGAAAAATTGATTTATAATCCTCAAAAAAATTGAAAAAAATTACACTGATATAGAAATCCAAATTCAAAAGATTTTTATTTTTAACTAATTTTTTTACTAAACCACTCATATCCCTAAAATCCTAGGTCATATTTACATTTTATTTTTAAACTAGAAAAAGTTTACTATATTTTGTGTGGTACACTCTCGGCCCCTACCTAGCTAGTGCTGATATGCATCACAGCTAAACAAGTTAACTTTTTTTGTAGTGAATGAGAACACATTCATTAGACCAAACGCACTTACGTAAAAAAGACTATTCATACCCTAAAAGATCGTACGAGATGTTCGAAATACAAACTGTAACCTGACAAAACACATGCAAGTTGTCGAAGATCAATTTGAAAAAAAAAAAAAATTAAAACCAAACAAAGAAAGAATAATGTTTTATTTGAGAGACAAAGAGTCATGTAGGTAATGTCAGACGTTTGTACATTGAAATCTAGCACATCAAGAAGCATTATTGTTCACACACATGCACACTGCACAGAAACACACACACGTGTATATTCGTTCACACGTACGCGTTCATACGTGCACATATGCAAATGGAGATCTCCTCCTCTATATAATAAGATGCTTCAACATAAGTGTATGTAAGAGTGTGAAGCTAAAGGAGTGATATTAATGGCGACTTCAGGGTTTAAGCATTTGGTGGTTGTGAAGTTTAAGGAAGATGCTAAGGTTGATGAGATCTTGAAAGGCTTGGAGAATCTTGTTTCTCAAATTGATACTGTCAAATCCTTTGAATGGTTCGTCAATTCTTGATTTTAATTTTGTTACTAATTAAAATAAAAATATTGTATGTTTTATTAACTAATGACCGTATGATATGATGATAATTAATTAGGGGAGAAGATAACGAGAGTCACGAGATGCTTAGACAAGGATTCACTCATGCATTCTCTATGACTTTTGAGAACAAAGATGCTTACGTTTCTTTCACCAGCCATCCTCTTCACGTTGAGTTCTCTGCCGCTTTCACCGCCGTTATCGACAAGATCGTGGTCCTGGATTTCACCGTCGCCGCCGTCAAGGCTCCCGTTGTTGTAGCACCGTGAAAACTCATCCTACTTGTTTTTTATAGTTATTCTCGTTTTATAATTTAAATCGAGGTTTGTGTGTTGTTTCGGTTTATGTAAGTCTGTTGGTTAAGTATGCTTGGGTTTGATTTGTTTAATTCCAGATCGGAATAATAAGAACCTGGTTTGGTTGGTAGTTTGGTATTTATTTATTTTTTTGCCGTCGGTTGGTAGTTTGGTTATTGTTTACTTTTCAAGTGAAAACAAAGAGCATAATGTTGTGCTAAATGGAGTAATCTGTTTTTAATACTGCACTTATCGGATAAAAAGTAATCAAACAAAAATAGTTAGAAGTTAGAACCGTCATTGCTAACTACACATTAGTTTACATATGAAACTGAAGAAAATGTTTTCTCTGTATTTTCCTAAAAACCCATGTGTATTTGCAAAATAATGTCCATTAATCTGAGCATATCTAAAAAAAAGTTAAGGGCCTTATGGCCCAACTAAAAGATTGAAAGATTGACAAAACATTGGTGGAACCCAATGGGTCACCAGAGAATGGGACTGTGAGGTATATGGGTTTTTAACATTTAATGGGCCTGTTTACACTAGTTGCTCAAAAAACAAATGGGCCTGTTTTCACTTTGTGAGTTAGTTAAGAAACTCTTAGGTACAAAAAGAGTTTTATGAACTACCCAAGATATTGCTCCAACAGTCTCAACTAGAGGCTGTTGTATAGCCACAAACTATTGATGTAACCCTGATCAAAAAGAAACTCTGCTGTTTTCTGCCACTGCAGTCATCAAGAAGAAGTAAATATTCAGCGTATTAACTTATAACTAAATGAAGGATTAAGAAAATTTTACAAATTGCCATTCACAAAGTCATAAGTTTTGGTGTTACATGTATCACCCCAATCATGTTCATTGGCTGATCAATAGTACTAGCTTGTGGTCAAAGTGACTGCTTTGTTAATAACTGTAGAATCCTGATATGTAAAAGAATGGCAAAACTCATATACAATGTTCCTCATCATCCACCTGACCATGACAGACAAGCATGATCTGCTTAATGGCAAAACTCATATACAATATTACCTCATTAACCATCTGACCATGGCAGACAAGAAATGTTATAACAGAAAACTGAAACATGTGATCAACTATAAAGAACCTTAGTGGATATTGGAACATCCAACCATAATTTTCATGTTATTAACAATTCATCTGTGATATATATGATAAGACAATATCACTGTGGAAAGCCAATTTAGAAGACGCAATGGAAAAAATAGAAACATTAAAAGAGAAACAAATGAAATCATTGAAAATAAAAAGTTTTATCACGTGCCGTGTTATTTGCCTACTTGTTTGTTACTTTCTTGATTATGCAAAGAGGAGTAGCAGAATCTTCAACGAAGGTGAACATATAACATGTGCTTCTTCTGTTTAAAGTGAAGTCAACCTTGTCAACAACAAAGAAAAAGTCAAAAGAACACACATTTTTTATAATTCATTTCACTGGTTTGTTTCGGTTCGTTTTGACTTCGGTTTAATTTTTTTTAGGTTTGGCAAAAATATACCAAATGGGATAATGATTTGACTTTGGTTCTCTTTAGTTTGGTCTGCAGAGATAATCACTTTCTAAGACAAAAAAATGGAGGACCTTGAAAATAATATAGAAAAATGTGGAATAACATAATCTGTAAAAAAATAGAATGTTGAAGAAAAGTTTATTTTATTTTATGTTATTTTTGTTGTTGTTTTTGTTCGGATTGAGTTTTAAAAACCAAAGCAAACCTAAACCTGATGGTTTGAGAATATCATTATTTTAGACAACTGATTCATTTTGCGTGGATTCTCTGTTCGATCATAGAACTATCTGTAATTCTTTTATGTTTAAGATTTACATGTCAACAAGTTATATGCTAGAAATACATGAAAGTTTATATTTTTTATAAAACAGAACTGTTTTTCTTTGACATTCAAGCTGATTATAAATTCCCAACTACTCTTTTTGTTCTCTCAGATCATCTTTGTTATGTTATAACGTTAGAAATATATACTTACAGAATGTTTAGAGAATCAATATACTTGATTAATGGATTCAGACAAACTTGCCGTTCTCTTTTTGACATGGCATAAAATTGGTAAAAGAAATTTGCCAATTTTATTTAATTATGTATTTTCCAGTTATCCCCACCATTTTTTGCAAAATAACAAGTGGTGATTTAGAATGAGAGAAATCATATTAAAAAAGGTGAAGAAGTCACCAATCATGTTTGAAAACAAAACGTTAAAAGATATTTTAAAATGTTAATCTAGATTCAATGGAGAGGAAAAGAAATGTAGAAAGAATCAATTCAACAGGCTTAGGTACAATGTTAGATACCACTTGGGTTTTCACCAACTTTGTCTTATTAAACCTTTATAATTAAATGAATAAAAAAGGTTTCAACAACCCCATCAATTTATTTTTACGGCCAACTATAATCGCTTGTTCATCATTTTCTTATTTGTATTTATCATGAATATGTGAGTTTCTTTCTAAAATGAACATATGGAGAAAATGAACAAGAATGTAGTAGAAGCTGTGACTCACTTTTAGAATCTGACTATACATTTACAAGACTCACATAATCATGGCATGTAGGAGCTGTTAGTGATTCTTTTTATTTCCCATGTTCTAATAATTTCTTACACAAACGTTCATTACTATCACTAATAGCAAACCTATTTTAGTTTTCTCATTGTATGTATAATTAGGAAAAGTTAGTAAATGACAATGACTAATAACAAAGAGATAATAGTTTGTTAAGTAGGTACTTTGCTGTGAGCAAATGGTGGCAAAGAGAATGAAAACATTAGGCATAACACTTAGCATATTTCGTTTAATATACATGTAGTTGCAACTAGGATTAATTAAAAAATGAAAATGAAACTGTAACTCTAAAATAATAGATCAGATGCTTATATGTTGGAAACATAATGTTTGATCATTTGAATGTTCACCTATAAATAAAACAAATATGAGAAGAAAAATTAATCCTTCTCAAAAATATATAAATCAAATAGAGAGAAATCCGTACAAAACTTGTTTGACTTTTACACATTTGTTTAGTTTATCAAAAATATATCTTAAATACTAAGAGACTTGCAATCAATTGCAGTTTCTCATACTAAAGCTAATTTCTCCCAAAATGTCATAAAGGTTAGAGATATTTTGTTTTTTTTTTGGGGTCTAAATGTTAAGGTTAGAGATACTTCATAAAGGTTAGAGATATTTCGTTTCTACGATATTCTAAGCATAGGATCTGTGAGCAATAGACATTCTATAAGGTTAGGTTAGAGATATACACGCTACATCCACAAATATAACTTCGTACTTAACTTTTTGTTTGTCTGTGCGTTTTCATGCAAATTAGATATAAACCTACAAATATGTCTCACGAGCTATAGCTCTTTGTGTCTCTATGGTAGCTCGAGTTGGGCGTCGTCTAACTCATCCACTGTCCTTGAATGGTGCACATAATGTCTACTCTAGTTTCCTATGCTAATATATATTCTAACTTTGTAAACAAAAACAGTTTAGTTCCAAAACGTCTTGCAGCCATCTAGTAATTTTTTAACTTATTGTGTTTGTGTGCTGGAGCCATTGTTATTTATGATATACCTTAAAATGGAGGTATATATATTTTTGAAAATAATATAAAGGATATCTAAATAGAAAAACGAATCCAAAGATATTCAACTTTGCGAGTAACTTAGGTATACAATGGATATTTTGTGCTTTATAGTTTAGTACTAGCTAGTTTGCATCTTATAACCTTTATAAATTTATTATCTTCAATAAAATTTAGTCTGTTTGGTATAGAATAGCAACATAACTACTTATGTTAAATGCCTCCTCGTACTACATCTATCCAACAAAGGAAAAAAGAATCCATACTCAGATTAAAGAAAACTCATATACCATACGCTTCGTGCCTAATTGCTTATAAATACCCAAATAGCGAAACATAAAAATCCATTTTGTCTGATAAAACTCGATCCTTGTCTTCAACCAAAAAAGGCAAACTTTAAATCACTGAATCTCTACCACATGGTTCTTTGGTACTAACTAATGTTCGTATAGATAAGTTAGTTAGTTTAGTAATCTTGCAAATAATAATAAAAAAAAAACTAAAAAAAAACGTGAAAAACATAACAAAATCTAGAAAGAACATTAGCATTAACCACCAGTATAAAGACAACACGTATCCCATTGTTAATGATCTTTACTCATAATTAACAGCAACAATTACTTGGAGGCCGCCACTGGTTAACACGTACCAAGTTACTGACCATACTTTCCTAACAAAAACCAAAAGACATATTTACACATTTAATTAACTCATCAAACCCAACTTTATACTAATATAAACAAATATTATTTTTTTGTTAAAATATAAACAAATATATAGGCAAGGAAAATCAAATGGATGTGGTAGGTGGAGGATATGACGGAATTGTCCTGAAAGACACGTTAAGACTTTCTTTTGGAAAAATCCATCTACCTCTCTCTCACTCACTATAAAACCTCCTCTGTCTCTCACCATTATTTCTCAGCTTGCAAGTTCTCTTATCCAACAACCATAGAACTCCAAGCTTGTCTTGTACTGTACTTTATAAATAAATACGCAGTCGTTTTTTTTTTTTTGTCGTCCTTGTAATACGCAGTCGTTTTAATTATTCTTTCTTATCAAACAATAAAAGCAGCGAGTAGCATTTTATTTTCCCGACTCAAAAATCATGCAAGCTGTTTCGTCTGCATTCTCGTGTGATCTCAAATCTCTAATTCAAACGAATCTAACGGCTAAGAACGCGCGTTACGCTCACGTGAATGGAAAGCGCGTGTCTGTTCGTTGTGGTTACAGGTCTGAATCGTTTAGCTTCCCTAACGGTGTTGGCTCGAGCCGAGCTGATTGGCAGAGCTCATGCGCTATCTTAGCCAGCAAAGTAGCTTCCGCTGAGAATTCCGGTTCAATCACGGGTGGTTTAGCCGATCACGTAACCGCCGTTAACGGACACAGTAACGGCTCCGTCAATCTCAGCCTCGTTCCGTCAGAGACGACGAAGAACAACGGGAAGCCTGGATTGGTTCAGCCGTTAACGAACACAGATCTCTCCCCCGCGCCGTCTCACGGATCCACCCTCCGCGTCGCGTACCAAGGAGTTCCCGGCGCGTACTCCGAAGCCGCCGCCGGAAAAGCTTACCCGAACTCCGAAGCCATCCCGTGTGATCAGTTCGACGTCGCGTTTCAGGCGGTGGAGCTCTGGATCGCGGATCGCGCCGTCCTCCCTGTGGAGAATTCTCTCGGCGGTTCGATTCACAGAAACTACGATCTCCTCCTCCGTCACCGTCTCCACATCGTCGGCGAGGTTCAGATCCCCGTCCACCACTGCCTCCTCGCTCTTCCCGGAGTCCGCGCGGACTGCATCTCGCGCGTGATCTCGCACCCCCAGGCTCTCGCTCAGACCGAAGGATCGCTCAACAAACTCACCCCCAGAGCCGCGATCGAGGCGTTTCACGACACAGCCGCGGCGGCGGAATACATCGCGACGAACAACCTCCACGACACGGCGGCTGTCGCAAGCGCGAGAGCGGCGGAGCTCTACGGCCTCCAGATCCTCGCCGACGGGATCCAAGACGACGCGGGGAACGTCACGCGCTTCCTGATGCTCGCGCGCGATCCGATCATCCCCCGCACGGATCGTCCTTTCAAAACGAGCATCGTCTTCGCCGCGCAGGAGCACCAGGGAACCAGCGTCCTCTTCAAAGTGCTCTCCGCGTTCGCGTTTCGGAACATCAGCCTGACGAAAATCGAGTCGCGGCCGCACCATAACTGCCCCGTCAGAGTCGTGGAAGACGGGAGCGTGGGGACGAAGAAACACTTCGAGTACACGTTCTACGTGGATTTCGAGGCGTCGATGGCGGAGGCGCGTGCGCAGAACGCGCTTGCGGAGGTACAGGAGTACACGTCATTCCTTAGGGTGCTGGGAAGTTACCCAATGGATATGACGCCGTGGTCCACGTTACCTTGCGAAGATGTATGACCGTATATTTGTCTAAATTATTATAATAATGACATTATGATCAAAAATATCATATTGTAAAAGTGTAACGATACTGGAAATCAAAGTAGAAATGTAGAGCCCGTTTTGCATATTAAAGTGGGAGAATGATCTTATTTTATTTCTCCTATTTGTTGTATTCTGCCACTTCTGAAACAAAGACTGGTTTGTAGTTTGCCTCTGATGATCAAAATCAAATGAAGAACATTCATGTCAACTGGAAAAAAAATCTTAAATTACTTGCCATTTTATTTTGTCAGCTAAATTATTATTATTTTTAAATCTAAAATATCATAGTTTCGATTGAATTTTAATGTTCGGTAAAGAACTAAAACAATTGTTGTAATTAGTTGACGACTAACAAACACATGTACACAATTATATTTTATTTAGGGGTGGACAAGATCGAATATCCAAATTTTTAGAAGTATTTGTGATTTTATCTGTTTCGTCCGAGTAATTAACTATGCGATCCGGTGTGATCCATAGCTACCCGAAGTATTGGTATTTTAGATATCCAGTTTTTATATTTTAATTAAAATTCGATTTTATCCATATAAATTAAATAAAAAATCTAAAAATCATATAAAATGATAATATTTTATTAAACACATATAAACTTATTTATTTTAAAAATTCTAATAACTAGTATACTAAATTTTAAAAATAAAATATTGTAAATTTACATAAATATAATGTTTACATATTATATATATATATACATAACATATCAAATCGGATATCCGTTCTTAAAAATAATAATATTTGTGATTTTTTTGTTTTGCATATTATTATTTGTTTTGCTTTGTAGAATTATGTATATCCAAATTTTTCAATTCGAATCGAGACAAATAATACATCAAATCAAAATTAACGGATATTTTACCTACCATTTCCTTTCATCATCATCTCTAAATGCTAAATTTTTCAGTATATATAGTTTCAGTATTTAGTAAATTTTCTGGCAAACATATGTAGTAGTATGATCATTAATAGTACTATAATAGTATCTGAAGCTATCTCTTAGAACTCCCATTCGAACCAACTAAACAAGAAAAACTTTCAGATTAAACTTTTAAGTTATTAAATTACAAGTCTATAAAAATAAGTAGTTAAATTTTACAAATGTCAAACTTAAGGTGTGAACATAAGTTCGGACTGATGTTTCTTGCTTGGAAATAAAGTATAACTTCCATCTGGTCTACTATGCCAACTTCCATGAATTTTCTTTGATTATTAAATAAAGCTCTCAGCTATCTTTGGGAAATTCACTTTGAGTTGCCTAACACTCGGGCATATACTTTCCACGAAACTTAATGTTAAATTGTTAGTATGTTGTTTGAATCATCTAACACCCACTTCACTATATAGGTCTTCAGTACTGTATTCCACAATATTTTTGCTATGTTTACGTATTGCATGTGCACAAACGGTGAAAACTACTAAACCCTTTTGATCTGCACAACAATCCACGATTTAACTTGCACATGAACAATACGAAATTTAATTAACCTAAATTTTTTGACCCAAAAAAAAAATTAACCTAAATTCGAAAAAATGTGGACAGTGATAAAAAATTCATAGATCTAAAAATTCATAAAAAGTTTTAAGTCAATATATTATTTACAAACCATTACTTGTCAAAACTTACATCTAAAAATTTCAAGCTTTTCTTTTTGGTCACAATCCTAGTATCATACGTTTATAAGAGCACCTCCCGTAGTATTTTTTTACCATAATTTTTTTCAAAATACATATTAGTGTATATATATAATAATTATTATTTAATCAAAAGTATACTGAAATTCTTGAAAACCCAATCAATAATATGTTAGGTGAGATATTATAGGTTAGGTTTCCAATTTTTGTAGTATACTCTTATATACATACACCAATATATAATTTGAGAATTCTATGATAAAAAACTACCATTGAAATTGCTCGAAAGGACTTTATAATAAGGTTTAACTTATATGTGAACACAAAATTAATTGCCAAGTAAAAAGTAACTAATAATTAATTTAAAAGACTCTTGGTCGTTCTTATAAATATTACGATCACGAATTGAGTTGAAATTTAGTGGGTCCATGATAGTTATATAGATGATGAGAATCATGTCATGCTGGCCTACTCGTAAACACTCATGTTATATATGTGCAAATACAGTAGTTAAATACTATTTCTAATGTGGGACAAATATGATGACGACGAAACAAGATAATCATGTCGTTTCACCGTAAAGGGTTTGGTGGGAGAGTGAAATTTAACATTTCCAATCAGAAACTTATTAACCTCATAATGTTGAAAGTTGCTTCTGTCTTGTGGTCTTGGTAGGTTTGGAACCAGTTTTGATATTAGCTATATGTGTAAGCTTATCTCGATCATGTATTTTGAATCCAGCTTGTTCATGTACGTTTCCTTTGTCATGAGAGACAAAGATGACTAAAAACACTTCCATTTATCTTTTTAATATATTATATTAATTGGCATTATTACGAGAGGGTTGATTAAGACAAAATAGCGAAAGTTAACACACAAAAGAGACAAATGTCGAAATCAGGAGTGGAGTGGGGTGGTAGGTAGGAAAAAGAGAGATCAAGCACATTGTAGTAGTTGGTGAGTGTGGGGGGAGCCATGCACTTAGGATCTGCCGACTTTGTCTGGATCTTGGTTAAGCATTCGGTTTTGGTTTTGATTTTGATTTTGATTCCGGTTTAAGTTACAATTCTTAGTGATTAGACAATACTCTATATATGGGAATGTTCAATACATGTGGTCCATGAAATGACACAAGAATAAACGAAGTTATAATGTGTTGCAAGTGGAAGCGTTTTTTGCGCTTTATGTAATTAACATTCTTTGCTGCTATGCTCTGTCTAGTGCTTGTAAGTTAAGCAAAATGGATTCGAATTAACTTCACGACACTAAACATGTGTAATCATGCATATACGAGATCATGCTTTGTGTTTTATTTGAATACTTTGAAAAGAGAATCTATCTATAAATTACACTTTCATTTGAGAATTAGTCAGAATATTTCCTCCTTGAAGTATTCAAATTAATAATAAACAAAAGACGTTGTAAGTGCAATATTTTTCAAGGTTTATAAAGAGGACATGGAAGCCTACATCAATCAATTTTATAGTTAATATTTCTCATTTTTAACTATTACTTTGTTTATTGAGTGATTTAGTGAACTACCCATATTTGAATCTCAAATTAGCAAAATACCATTGATTGGACATGAAGGACACTGACACAACCATTTGGCAAGAAAATGCCGAGAATGCCCTTTCTCTTTCCTCTCATTAACACGAAGCGTAAAAATATTTGTTAACATATAACACTTCTGTTAACGTTTACAATATTTGTTAACAGCCAACACATTTATTTCCGCGAAGCGTAAAAATAATTGTTAACAGTTAACACTTCTGTTAACGTCTACAATATTTGTTAACAGCGAACACATTTATTAACGCGAAGCGTAAAAATAATTGTTAACAACTAACACTTCTGTTAACGTCTACAATATTTGTTAACCACTAACACGACGTCGAATCTAAAACCCAGAAAATTGATATCATCAAAAAATTGAGGATTCAAATCCACTTATGAAAAAAATAATGAAATTTAAAATTTAATTGTATATAGAATGATAGAGATTTGTAAAATAATTAGGGATTGGAGAGAAAAAAAAGATGAAAAATTTGAGGATTCAAAGCCACTTATGAAAAAATAATGAAATTTAAAATTTAATTGTATATAGAATGATAGAAATTTGTAAAATAATTAGGGATTAGAGAGAAAAAAAAAGGGGAGACGTCAAAGAGAGGAGAGAGAGTGTGGAGAAAGGCAAAATAGTTAAAAAAAAAGTGATTGTCACATCATGGGCAAGTCTCTAATTATAGGTGCCAAATAAAGCACTTTAGCCGATTATCTCTTGTTTATTTGTAGTATTGTGTAACTGGTTGTAACTTATATTTTAGGATGATTATATAGCTGACATCCAACCGAACAAAGAAGTGATCGGGTTATTGTGTTAGGTATCGTGATGTGGATACATTATATTAGAATGTTTATTCTAGTGTAAACACATTTTTAAATTAACGTGGTTTTCCATATGTTCCTTTAAATATTAAGATGAAAAAAATAATACATAAAATTCAAGTGATCCATGAAGAGACATTTGGTTTACGAAAAAGATGTATAACCATTCTAAATAAAATATGAAGGAATTCTAAGTTTCCTTGTGGCTTTTTTCAAACACCTTTTTCTAACTCAACTTGAATATTTGAACGAATTCATGGTAGGTCATGTCTTTTCTAATATTTCGTATTATCAGCATTCTTGTAAAATACGGGTATATTCAATTAAAGGTAACTTTGGACAAAGCATCATCGTTAAAAATTTGTATATTTGATCAATTAAAAAAGAATTTGATACTCTTAAAACTCAATAATTTTTAATTGATCAAATATACAAATTTTCTAAATAGGTTGTTTCGTTTCTACAGAATCAACACACAAGTCGACTTTGCGTGACATACTTCAAAACATATAGAGGATAGCTAGATAATAAGATTTGTAACTTCTGCTTATCGTTCTGTCTCTGTATCTCTTTTCTATGTATCTTTCTTCTTCATCACCACTCATCTCCCTACTCATATAAACATATAATTTTATAGATATATCATAAAATATAGAAGAGTTAAACATTGTAAACCTAACTAATATTGAACAAGTCATGTTTATTTGTTTATGGTCTAACACTGAATAACTATTATTTCTCAAAGCCTAAAAGATGTTGCAAATCATAAATTGGTGACCCAACTGGATTCAGCATTAATCACAAATCAAGTTAGAGAATCTAACGTTAATGTTGGGATCCAACTCTAGGCCATTATGATATCCCTGCATTGCTTCTTCTGTTTCATCTCCAATCCAAGTGTGATTTTACCAAATTGTAACGGCCCACGTCATTCACTGTTCGGCCCATATTACATTCAAACCCCATTCTGGACTTACAATCCAAACTCGGATCCGGTTAATTCCAAACCAGCACCCTCAATAAAAACTTACAGGGCGAAAATGAAAACAAAACAAATAAACAAGGGTAGAATAATAATTATCTCAGATTCTATCTGTCTCAGCAAGCTTATCCGCACACACTCTTCAACGAACACTCACACACACACTTCATCTCTCTCTCATGGCTAACAACGACGACGACGACTCACCCGAACTCACCGAGTCATCACAGCAGCAACATGACTCCCCAATCGAAGAAGAAGAAGAACAAAACCCCCCCAATGCGGACGATGAAAAACCCGACTCGGACTCAGACTCAGACTCATCCTCCGAATCCACAGACTCCGAGAACGAACCCGAACCCGAAGACACCAACTTCCTCAACTACATCCGCCCAAGCGACCTCCCACCGGACCCAAACACCACCCCAGAGACCAACATCCGCCGATTCAACCGCGTCCTCGAAGGCAAACGCATGAAGCGCCTCCAGGAAGAGGAGGAGAGCAAGTACACGTTCTACGAGGACCTCTTCGACTTCCCCAAAGACCCCGAGCGGTGGAAGGAGGAGGATCTCAGGGAGATTTGGGCCGATGCTCCTTTGGAGATGAAGAAGCCCGGTTGGGACCCGGTTTGGGCCGACGATGAGGATTGGGAGGTCGTGAACGAGGAGATTCAGGAAGGGAGGGATCCTGGGATTCAACCCTTTTATGTCCCGTATAGGAAACCCTACCCGGCGATTCCGGATAATCATATTGATATTGATAATCCGAAAGCTGTTGTTGAGGAGCTTGATAGGATTGAAGAGTTTCTTCAGTGGGTTAGCTACATCTTCCCTGACGGCAGCTCGTAAGAACCTAAAGCTTGTTTCTTTAGTTTAAGATAATACTAAAGCTTGCAACTTTATTCGTTTCCATGTTGGAGTTTCATGAAGTTGGGTTTGAAGCTTTGCATTTTATGTTTCGTAGTGTTCTTATTTAAGTAGAGTTTGAATTGTGTAGCGTGATGGCAATGTAGGTTTGAGTTTTAGATAGGACATTGGAGACTTTGTAGGGATCAAGTTCAGATATTTGCTTCATCTGTTTTGGTAGCTTTGTGATGGAGGCGCAGTAGCTTGCTATCTTACTTTCTGATCTGTCTTTTTATTTTGGTTTAAGGTATGAAGGAACAGTATGGGATGACTTGGCTCAAGGCAAAGGTGTTTATATTGCTGAAAATGGGCTTGTGAGGTGATGATATCTCCATTTTTCCTTGTTTTTTTTATCGTTTGTTTTTGTTCTATCGTTAGTGTTTTTATATTGGAATCAGTGTCCTAAGATAAGTGTGTTTTTGGCTCTGTAGGTATGAGGGTGAATGGCTTCAGAATGACATGGAAGGTCATGGGGTTGTCGAAGTTGATATTCCTGACATTGAGCCCATGCCAGGTTCCAAGTATGGTTATCATTCCTATACTATTAATCACTCTTCTAATGGGGTTTTAATAGACATATGCGTTTGAGCATGTCGGCCTATGCAGGCTTGAAGCTAAGATGCGTGCTGAAGGAAGGATTATCAAGAGAGATTATATGTCTCCAGAAGACAGGAAGTGGTTGGAAATGGATGTCGAGGACAGTATTGCGCTTACTGATGGGAATTACGAAGTTCCTTTCTATGAAAACGAAGAGTGGATCACGCAGTATGGCGAAAAACCGTGAGTTTTCAATGATAACATCTTTACTTAGATGGCTTGCATTGTATCTCAACAGTGATTTGAGTGGTTTGGGTTAATATGATGATTTATTTACCTCATGAGACAAATTGCTTGACTAGGCGCGATTACTTGAACTAGAATATCAAGCAAAATCATGTAATTTAGTTGATTTCTTCTTTATTACTTATTCACACATTCCGTATTGTATACCAGGGAGAAAGGTAGGTATCGCTATGCTGGTCAATGGAAGCATGGTAGAATGCATGGGTGTGGTGTCTACGAAGTTAACGAACGCACCATCTATGTAAGTAGCAGTGATAGCTGGTCTTTTGCATTCTATCTAACCTGATTGATCCTAAAATAGCTTCTGTATTTGGTATCACTCGTATGAATCCATGATGGTTAAACTATAATCTTTTCCCCCATGAACAATTTATTTAGTGAAATATTCGTGGTTGTGACACAAGTTCACACATGGTAATGACAATGCAGGGTAGATTCTACTTTGGGCAGCTATTGGAGGAGGAGCATGGCTGTACCGTAGATATTTGTGCGGTAGTTACCCATTTTTCTCTCTCAATGATAACATGTATCTTTCAGCATTAATAGAAGAAGTATTGATAAATATCAAACGTTTTCAGCTGCATTCTGGTTTGGCGGAGGTTGCTGCAGCTAAGGCTCGAATGTTTGTAAACAAACCCGACGGAAGTATTACCCCTCTTCTTTAATCTTTACCACTACTTCTGCTATTGTTACATGTTTAACTGTTATTTTACAGTGCGGTGTTAGTTTAGTTGGGAGCTAAAAGTGTTTTTCTTCTTCTTCTTCTATAAATGCAGTGGTCAGAGAAGAAAGGGGCCCATACGGTGATCCTCAACATGCTTACTTTTATGAAGAAGATGATGTGTGGATGGCGCCAGGTTTCATCAACCAGTTTTACGACGTGGGTCATTTATCTTATCAAGCTTTTTGAGTTAGTTATCTGATCACACAAGGGGCTTAAGGATTTGTCTTTTTTTTTTGTAGGTACCTGAGTATTGGGAGACCTACGTAGAGGAGGTGGATCAAGAAAGGGAAATGTGGTTGAACTCTTTTTACAAAGCTCCTTTGAGGATACCAATGCCTGCTGAGCTCGAATATTGGTGGAAAAACGGTAATGACCTACATAGATGAATATTGAGTTCTACTGAATTTTTTTCTGAGTGTTTTGTTTTATTTTTGTTAATCAGTGGAGGTGACACCAGAGTTTGTGTTACTGAACAAAGAACCGGAACCTGATCCAGAAGATCCATCGAAACTTGTCCAAAAGGAGGACCCTGTTATTTTACATACACCAACAGGTCGGATAATCAACTACATAGAGGATGAAAAGCACGGGGTTCGACTGTTTTGGCAGCCTCCTCTGGAGGAAGGGGAAGATGTGGATCCATCAAAAGTCGAGTTTTTGCCACTTGGGTTTGATGAGTTCTACGGGAAAGATGTTGCGGTGAAAAAGGAACACCCGGCGAAAAGGTTCGTACTTGGAATCGAGAAAGCGGTGAAGCCGATGCTTGATGGGTTAGAGAAATGGACAGAGGAGATGAAGAAAGCAAACGAGGAGAGAAAGGAGATGCTAGAGAAGGAGCTTGAGCTAGTTGAGGCTGAGATTTGCTTAGAGGAAGCTATAGAGGAAATGGATGAAGTACTAAAGAAGAAAGAACAAGAGGAGGAAAAGAAAACTGAAATGGGTTTGGCTGAAGAGGATGAAGATGTGGTTGCTGTCCCGGTTTATGAAGAAGAAGAGAAAGTTGTTGTGACTCCACAAGAGAAGAAACAAGAAGATGAATCCAAAGATGATGAGGATGATTCAGATGATGAAGATGAAGATGATGATGATGGACCATCCAGTTTTGGATCTGTGGACAAACGAAGTAGGACTTCTCCTTTTTCATCATCCTCCTTGTCGTCTTTTGCTTCATGTAGCCTCTTTCCGGCGGTAATGTTCTCCCCTTTTTGTGATTACTTTGGATTGTTTACTCGCTTAAGTGTTCATGTGTGTTGTATTCGTTTAACAGGTACAATCAAGACTGGAGAGTTCATTTCTAGCATGGAAGCAACACCGAGCAGAACCATCAAAACTAATCCCAGGAATCATCGAAGGTGGAGATAACAATGCATCAGCTTCGATCCATTTTCCCCCACAGTCGAGTAACAAAGCGACAATGAAGATGGGAAAGGTATCGAACCGGGGTTGTGTCCAGAGAAGATCAAGATCTCAGTTACAGTTATTGTCTCTGTCACGTCTACTACTATCGTCCAATGCGTCGTCATGTTCTTCTTCTCATGATAGAAGCTCCAGGGAAGATCAAGGTTGGTTGTGGAAGACACCGGTTGAGGAAATGGAGGCGGTATTGTCGCTTCAGGTTCAGACAAAGTCTTTCCAATTTGTTTGAAGAGACTCTTTGAGTCTCTCTTCATCTTTAAGCTTTAGAGTTGAGTTTCTTTTTGGCGGTGGACATGTCTTTTGAATTCTTTGTTGTTGTATTGTCTAATACAAATATTTGTCACAACTATTTCTTTTTTAAAAAAAAAACTGAATAAAAGCATTAAAAGAAATCTTCAGTTTTTTTTCTTTTTTTGTTGAATATGATTTAGTTAAATCATATTTCTTTTTCTTGTCGGCAACGAAAATCATATTTAACTAAACCTTCTTTTTGTCAATTTTGAATATTTGCCAAAATATGTAATCTTCTTTTTGCCAGTTTTGAATATTTACCAAAATATGTAATTAAACTATCTAATATGTGAAATTTCCAATATATGTAAACTTAATTACGCAATATTCCAATTATTATTGAAACGTTCTGCGGAAACAAAAAACGACACCGTCGAGAGACTCCGCAAAAACCCTATAGAATTCACTCCTAAAACCTCTCTATCTCTCTATTATAAATTGTCCCTTTAACCTCGCTCTCTCCCCTGCCTCTCTCACCTTTTTTTTTATTTACTCTCTCGCAGCTCTAAACTCTCTCTCGAATCTCTTTTGAATCAACAGCAATGGAATTCTGGGGTAGGAGAGATCATAATGTTTGAAAGTTCTTTAGCAAGTCTTATGCTTGAAACCTCGTTACAACGTTTTATCCATCATTCTAGTTCTGTTTCTGTTTATGTCTTGTCCTTTTTAAAAGTTTATGTTAGAACTTTAATCTGTTAAATCATGTGTTAATATACTATTATGAAGTCGTTCTTGGTCTGTAAATATTTCTCCTACAAACAAAATATCATTAGTGTTACATAATGATGTTTTTAGCTGATGAATGATTTTTTGGTATTGGAAATTTAATTAATGAAGGAGCTGAAGTAAAGGCAGGGATGCCACTGAAAGTGAGGCCACAAGTAGACCATATAATCCACATATCTCAGGCAACAATAGATGGAGCGAAAGAGGGAGAATGTGGTCTCTTGTACGTGACTGTTGATTGGACCAAACATGTCATTGGAACGCTCTCTCAAGACCACATTCCTCAGATTAGCTTTGATCTTGTCTTCGAGCAGGAGTTTGAGCTTTCTCACTCTTTGGAGCAAGGAAGTGTCCACTTTCTTGGCTACAAATCTCCCAACATCGACCAAGAGGAGTACTACCCTCCTGATTCTGAAGTCGCGGTGGATCCTGCTACTTCAACTGTCACTTCCCATGGAAATACCTCTGGTGGTGCTGCTGCTTCCAATGTTGTTGTCAAGGCTGATGAGTCTGATGATGATGATGAGGAGGAGGATGATTCTGAAGATGATTATGGATCCGACTCTGAGGAAGTAGTGAGTGTTTTGTAGCTGTTGACGACTTGTTTATATATATATGCATGACTTAATATCCTCTATGGTGATGATTGTTGTAGATGGATGTTGATGAGGATGATTCAGATGATGAAGAAGATGACTCTGAGGATGAAGAAGAGGAGACCCCTAAGCAGGTAGTATACATTTCCTGATCTTAACATGTGCTCAGTTTACTTGGTATTCTACAGATATTCATATTGTTTAATTTATGTAAATCTGCTTCCAAAACACAGGTCCCAGCAAAGAAGACAAAAACAGCAGTAGCACCCACTCCTCAGAAGACAGGTGACTCTTCTTGTCTTCCAGATTCTGTTTCTTGACTATCATTACATGTTTTTCATGAATCATCGCAAGTAGAGAACAATAACTATAAATAGAACGTTGAGGGGCTCATAAAGCTTGTAATGAATTAATGAATTGACATGGAAGGAACTCTATTGTCTTTTGAGTTACAGAAGAGAAGAAGAAGGGCGGGCACACAGCTACACCACACCCAGCTAAAAAGGTTGGAAAGAATCCTAACCAGAGCCCAAAATCTGGAGGTCAATCATCCGGTGGTAACAACAAGTGAGTCTTTCTCTCTTGAGTCCATTGTTGTGATAATGTAATTCTCTTTTTTGGTTGAACCGTGTTATGATGATGATGATGGTTAATGAATGGTGTGTGCAGACAATCCAATTCTGGCAAGCAGTTTGCTTCTAACAACAAGGGCAAGGGAAAAGGAAAGGGCAGAGCCTAAGTTTAAGTGGGAACAAAGAGTGCTTTTGGTTTTTAGTAGATGATATATATATAATCTTATGATATTTCTCTGGGAGCAAAGAGGAAAGATACCTCTTCTAATTTTAATTTCTACCTTAGGATTTTGTATAAGCGGAAGAGTTATTTAAGTAATTGCAGTTTTAGCTTTATGAAATTTAGTATGAATATTGCCTTGAACGATAACTAACTTGGTCTGTTACAAGTACTACTAAGGGTGTTGAAAAATACAAGCATCATCTTCAAGTCTAACAACATTGACTACACAAGCACTAGAACATCTCCTGAAACTCATGAATTCTGTAACGATGATAGACTCTTGCTCCTTTCCATCACACTCCAACCGCAACGTAAACTTCTTGAGGACTACAGACTTCTCAAGCAAGTACTTAACTAGCTTCATTACCATCTCTATTCCAGCTCCACAGTTTGGTCTAGTCAACTCAATACACTCAAGGCTCGTTTGCAAACACTTTGGTACCAGTGAGAACCTCATGTTATCTGTATATGTTACACCTTTCAGCTTCTGCAATAACAGATGGAATAAGATCAGATTTTTTGTATTAGAAAATAAAGAGATGAAAGAAAAAGACATTACCAGGATCAGTGTTTGGAGATTCGGAAAGCTCTCAAGAAACTTTAGCAATGACAGTTCCATATCAGTAATATAGAGTTTTGTTTGTAGCCGGATCATGTTGGGAAAACTAGGCACCGGTTCGAAATTCATGTACTGACAGATGATCTGCTAAAACAAAGTAAAAAACAGTTTTTACTTTCTTCATTCAAATGTTCATTTACTTACTACCATAAGACCTAACTTTTTTTTCTTTTTGTTAATTATTTTTTAATAAAAAAAATTAAAAGAACACCAATTGCGGGTTGCCACATGTCGGTGGGGTCCGCAAACAGTACAAGAAACCCTTAGTAAGGTTTTTAGGATTTTGGTGGGCTCCACCCCTTTAAGAAACCCAAAATCCCAAGAGATAATCATGCCCTAACTATCTTCAAGGTTGTTGCACTTATAGTCATGTCCCTTACACTCAAGAGCCCGTTGAGCAGTTTACCAACAGCAGTGAACCTCTCCATTGACTCATCCACATCCCAAATATCATTCACATTAAAACTCACATCAATCTCTACCTTTGCAGATGAAGCCAAGTTGCTTATTACAAAACTTACTGACTGGTCATCTATAACACTCAGATAGTTAACTCGAGGAGCATCAATATAAACCTCCCAATCGTCGCTATCATCATTATACCAAGACTTGGAACTATCAAGAACGAGCTTGAGACGGTTTAGTGTTTTAGACCGAACACGTAGAACCTTCACAGTTTCATCTACGTTTCTAACGACCGTTAAAGATTCAAGAACAGGGCAGGAGGAGATGAGATTCTGGAGAATCTCATCGTTAGCGTATAGATTCTCTTCCAAATGCATTACCTTGAGATTAGGTAAAGACAAAGAGTGGAAGCCACGCAAGGCGACGAAACGGAGTCTCAATGAAACCAAAGTCTCACATAAGTAAAGGCTTGGAGGCATCATCTCAAACATGAAACTCATAGTACAGTCAACTTCAAGATGTTGGATCTTACGCAAAACTGCAGTTTCGATCAAGGACGTGAGCAAGGACGAATCATCGTCATATTGTCTCTTGAAAACAAGCTTGAGCTTGTGTAAGGAAGACTCCTTGGAGTATTCTAGAAACCTGGAGACGAAGCTGGTGAAGGTAGTGTAGTCAGGGAAGTCATCAATGTTCAAATCCAAGGTTGGAACCGAGAGACAGAGATGTCTCCATCTCTTGGACAAGACACAAGTAGTAACAGCAGTCTTTGTAGGAAGATCAGAGAGTATCTGACATAGCAAAGGATCAGGTAAGAAGCTTATCCAATCTTCTCCAGATCTACGAATTGCTCCTTCGCTTACTCATTGTGAAGTTAGCTCTCAGGACAAGTGATCTGCACCATCACACCTAGATGAATGTCAAAGAAAGAGAACAGAAAAGTCAACGTTTATTCTTCCCCGGCCGCAGACGAGACATGTAATGGTTTTGAATCAAATCATTACATGTAATGAATGAAGACATAATTGATCCTGGTTAGTAGTAATGTAAATCACATCCCAATACAAAACTTTCCTAAAATAGAAACAACTTTTTCTTTTATTGAAGTGTTACAAAAAAGCTGTGTCTAATATTTACTCCATTTCATTTTAGTCGTAGTTTTAGTTTTTTACACACAGATTAAGAAAATATTTAATTTTACATATTTTTAAAATAAAAACACCATTATCTATACACCTAACCACATTTCAACCAATAAAAAAATAAAATGATATATAAATCATTAAATTTTACATTGAAATTCGAAAACCACACTTATTTTGAAACGAAAATTTTATTCTACAACGACAAATAATTTGAAACGGAGGTAGTAATAGTTTGAGAAATCTCATCTAACTAGTCAAAGTTCAACAACAACTTGAAAAAAAGCAGAGCATCACCTTTAATCTCGAGAGTTCCTGATTGACTATTCAGCAAAACCAGAGTGATGAAGCTCAAATCTAGAAATCCACCAAGGATCCCAAGATTGGTGAATACAGGTCTAAAAGATGATCTAAAATGGAAGAGATCATCTCTAAGATACTGGATTCGTGTGATATGATGATGATCGATGTTAGAGAGAAGGAGAACTTGGAGATGAAGTTAAATTGTATTTGGTTGATTTCTCAGAATAGCCAAAGTGTTTGGAACCGGTTTGGTTCTCATTAAACCAGAATTGATTAAACCGGATAGATACTTTTAGCTTATTGGTGTTTGATCATCTAACATACCAACTAGAATTGCTACCCTCAGGGTAGCTCATACGAAATCTTGAATTTAAAATTATAAAGAACAACACTAGTAACACTTCAAACAAAAAAAATCAAGAGAAAAAAATTGAAATATCACAGTTACTGAATCACAAATTCCATATCTAAATAATAAAAACAAAAAAAAAGCAGTAAATGAGAGTAAATCAAAAGAACCCTTCGCTTCCTTTCAATTCTTCCTACTTTGTTATCATTCTCCCTATCAACTTTCCTTGTAATTTCCCATAAAAATTGTGTTTTTTCTTATGTTTCCAGAATATTACTAACACGACAACTAACTCTAGACATAAGTCCCAATCCAGCCAAGCCCACTGATGAAGAATGACATTGTCTGAAGAAACAAGTAGATGAAGTAATTGTTCTTCCCATGCACATAGTCATAGCATCCACACACGAACAAGAACGCCGCGAATCCTAACTCCAATGTATTCAATCTGACACAAAATAACTCACAAATCATCACCAACTGTTTATACTTATAGTTTTGTAATAAGACATTGTGCTCGGAGTGAAAGTATACATACCTATCAGGCAGTTTGAAGAATCTTGGGAACCTTTTAAGCCCTTTTGTGTTCCCTTTAGCGCTCTGACCGCTTCCAAGCTTAGCAGTCACGACCCATTCGTTAGCTCTACCTGCCTCAAACAGACCAATGAGAGTGGCCTTTGTCCGGTGCAGTGACATCACATTCTCGAATAGAATCCAATAGAACAGCAGATGAATCGACCTTTTGAAAAAAAAAAAAGATTCAACATAAGCAAATTCAGTTTCTTGACACACAATTAACCTAATCAAGAAATATACAGAACCCTAACTAGGTGACTTGAGTCACAAGAATCTAAGTTTACCTAGGAGTACCGACGGAGTTGAGGATAGTAATGATGGAAGGGATATAGACCGAACCCCAAATGGGAACTTTAACTTCAGGGACAAGAATGGTGAGAGGAAGAACAACGCAGTAAAAACAAAAAGTGACCCAATGTGCAATGATTTTCCTCACAAAGAAGAAGCTGTAGATCACATACACTTTCTTCCAGAATCTCACTTTCTGTAAAAGATCAGTAACCAGTCAGATTAAAGAATGAGTTGTCATCAGAGGAAAAAGCTTAGTATTTAATGATTCAATTTGTTTATTACCTTGTTTCTGATGATCTCCATAACCATTTTTCTAAAGAGATTTGCAGGTCCACAAGACCATCTATGTTGCTGGAAACGGAAGGCTCTAAAAGTACTTGGTAGCTCACTTTTCACCTAATACAAAAAATGTATTTATACATATACCAATCTTTTTCACAAGTAATAACAAAATATCTTTAGTTCTTAAGGCATGTTTATTGCAGGGTTCATAGGTGGGGTTCTTCATTTTTGTTAAGAGCCGGTTTTTAATTTTTAACTAAGAAAAACTAAAAATCGGCTCTTAAATAAGAGTTTTATGAGCCGGTTCTTAGCCGTAACATAAAAAAACGAAAAAATGAAAAATCAAAAGTTAAAACCCCACCCAAGAACCCCGCAAAGAACATGGCCTTAGAAGAGTAGATGATTGTAACATAACTTGTTAGTCAGCTGTCATGTTTTATTGAGAGAAGTACGTTGTACACCAACTACTTTTTGTACTTTGATTAATAAAACTAATCTAACTATTTAATTTTAATTTAAGGAAAAAAAACCAGAAATTAAGTACCTGAAGGTCACCGAGGTAGAGAAATTTCCAGCCACGGAGACTTGCTCGGACGGCGAGGTCCATGTCTTCCACAGTGGTCCTATCTTTCCATCCTCCGGCTTCATTTATCGCCGCTATTCTCCATATTCCGGCGGTTCCTATAAAACCATTTTATAAAATAACATTCGTATTCAGCTATAGTATTTTATCATTACAGTAAACATTTTAGATAAATATAAAAAGCACAAATCTATAGTGTCCACAAAATCTAAGATCCGAACTTCATTTGCTTCTAGTACAAGTCATAATGTAATGAATGTGTCCTCTTACACAACTAAACACGTGATCTAAGAAACAAACAATTACGATTAATTTCTTACAAGCTTTCAAATCTTACTTATCAGACAAGGGATATGGCAATTAACACCTATTTGCTTCACGTCACAGAATCCCACTCCTCTCAGTCCATTATTGATTATTTATTAATATGATTCTTTAGTATTAATATAGTATATATTTCAGTTCTCTAGCAATAGTTGTACACGAATCCCACTCCTCTCAATCCATTATTGATTATTTATTTATTAATTTGATTCTTTTATATTAATAAAGTATATATATTTCAGTTTTCTAGTAACAGTTGTACACTCTCATAACATAAGAAAATAAGAGGATTGGGTCCACATTCTGTGCTTCAGTTGGTCGGACAACATACCAACTACGAACTAAGATCCAAATGGTAACATGCAAAAAACATAAAATACATAGACATATATAAAGATTTTAATTACTATTTACTGCGGTGCGGTGCAGGATGGTCGGTCACTATTCAGAATTAGACTCGACCATATCAACTGTCAACAATATTTACTTCTACCAAAACTCCCTAATTTTTGTCCCTTATTTAAAATTTAAAGGATGTTTTGAGTAATCATTATATAGATTATTAGTATCATAGTATTTACCATTGAAGCCGAAGAAAGCATGTGTTGATGAACCCACTTCTTGCTCAACAGTGAAATGGTAGTCCAGTGACATTTCTTGCATCCTCGTCAATAAGCATTCATCAGAATTTACTGCAAAAGTATATAATAAAATCAATAAATTCATTTGGATAATCAAAGGTCTAATGTGGCACTACCAGGAAGTAACGTCCATCTCTTTTGTTTTTATCTTTAATAATCAATCAATTTCACATAGCTTTCTCTTTATTAAATTCACTAAAGTTGGACTTACGCTTAAAGAAAAATAAAGACAAACAAGTGTCGGCAAGAAAAATGCAGGTCCACAGTGGACTCGATACTCTTATACTGTACACTAACACTTAACTATTACTGACAAGAATGGATCCCACACTTGAACGTTTAAAGAAAGGCAAAGTGCACATGGAAGGTGTCAGTGACCCGACGGTTTTCTAAAGACAGAACATTGTTAGACCCAACTCATTAAACCGGATCCAACTGATTCAGTTTCACTGACCAACGGATCCGGTTTTTTGGAGCAGATAAGAATAACAAGATGTTAGCACAATTATACAAAGAAATGCTATTTTGACCCGGAAACACGCAACTAATCAGACCCGGTATTGACGTGAGTGGTTTACTTAGTCAAGTGCAACAAGGTGTACAACGTAAACAAAGGGGCAACGATGTTAACACAGTTTAGAGCTACCCCCTACTCCTAAAAGTCGGTCAATAGAAAAAAAAAACAATAACAATAACACTAATACGTGAAACAAAGATACGAAAAAAAAACAATTTAAAAAGCAAAATTTAAAAGTGATAATAGAATGCAAGATAAAAGGAAAAGGTTACAAATGTGAAAATTATAGTATTAAAAAAAACAGTGAAGGATATACACCACCGACACAACTAATGTAGCAAGAAAACCAAAAATCACGAGCTTACATTTAACGATCGAAACAAACATTAAGTGTTATCACAAAACATAAACAAAGACACCGATTCAGTACTCTTTTGACCCTGACACTTGACAACAGTATCAAATGTCAATTTTTCCATTTCTATATTATAACTACCTACCAGTCTTATAAATCAATGCAACAAAAATTTAAGATACTCAACCCATAAATGAAGATCTATCTGAATTATCAAATTTAAATTAGTTAAATTAAATTATTTATCATTACCAAATCTCCATCGAGCCTGGACGAGGGCTATGTTAGGGTTGTGGACGAGAAATGGAATGCTACGGCGAAGAAAATCAGGTTCAGGTTGAAAATCAGCGTCGAAGATAACAACATACTCGCAATGTTTGACATAACTGCGTTTGAGACCTTCCTTTAACGCACCAGCTTTGTAACCAACTCTGTTCTCTCTTATTTGATACCTTATATTGATTCCTTTACTTGCCCATCTTTGACACTCCATCTCCACCATTTGCTGCACATTTTAAGTATCATCATTTCAACCCACACATTTAATTAAAAAAATATTAGTCCTAATAGTACATCCAAAAATTAAAAGGTGATTTTATTTAGAGGAAGTTGTTGGAAAATAATGCAAAGCTAAATTTGCTGAAAATGGAGTAAGTAAAAAAAAAAGAGTAATAATACCTTAACAGTAGGATCTGTTGAGTCGTCCAATACTTGAATCACGAGACGATCGGACGGCCACGCTAGTCCACTCGCCGCTCCTATTGATAGCTTGTAAACCTGAAAACCAAAAATCACGGGGTACTTTTTCACTTTTAGTCCCTATAATTATCGATTTACTACAATCACAGCCTAAACTATGGATTTATACATAAAGCCCCCCAAAGTACCATAGAACATTTATCCTCCGCCGTTAAAATCCCGGTGGATATGATGAATACGTGGGGGAAAAGTGATCTTCCGTAAAATATGAGATGTTTTTCTCAAAATCTTAAAACTTTAGGGTAAAGAATGTAAGAAAAATTCTTTTGACAAGAAACAGAGAGAGAGATGAAAGACACCTCTCGTTCGTTGAACATGGGGATTTGGACGAGGACCACAGGGAAGTTGGAGCTTCCAAGCTCTTCATCATCATGAATGGGCTCGAACTTGTAGCGTTTGTGGGGCTTTTTCCAGAAGAGTTTGACGAGGACGATGACGATTCCCATGTAAACCCTCTCACACAACAGCATGAGAGACATAAGCAGACAGATGTAAACCGCTAGTTGAAGAAGAGGGACAATCACTGGGGCTTTAACAAGCTCCCAGATCATGCCTAGCTGGCCTGTGATCTCCATCTTCACGCCGTCGAATGTCTCTGGTAACACAAACTTTGGTGAAACACCGTCCATTTTGGCTTTCTCTCTCTCTCTCTAGATTGTTACAGTGTGGTTTTTGCTTTGTGTTTGAGTAATGTGGGGTTTATGAAGAGATAGAGAGAAAGAAAAATGGAGGTTTTTCTCTCTCTACAGTTCTAGAGAGAGAGAGATTAAGGAGAAGGGATATACCAGGAATATAAATGGTGAAATTTAAAATGCAGTCAAAAAAATAAATGGTGAAATTTTATTTTTACTTATTCAACGTTTGTAGATATTTTTCCTTTTTGGGTTGATTTTTTCTGGATATTTTATTCTGAAATGAGTTAAGGTTAGAAGTAAATAAACACAAAGTGACATTTGCTTTGTAGGCTTTGTGAGGTGTTGAGAATCTATTTGACTATTTGAGTTTAAAAGTTATGGTAAAAACAACAGAGGATTTGGTTTTCTTGTTTTCAGAATCTGTGACTGCCAATGGGAGGAGGAGAAAGTGCAGATAGATAGATGTTCTAATGATTTTTTTTTCTTACAATGATTAACGGGTTTGATTAAGTTTTAACTGCTTACCATTTATGCGATTTTGGGGTTCTGCAGATTTTCCTACATTTGGTTTGGACTTACTCAACTTTTTATTCTCTCTAAATTTCATTCTATAATTTTTTGGTCAAATATTTCATTCTATAAAATTAAACAGTATAGTTTACGGATAACTGATTAATAAGTGCTGAAAAAAAGAAATAAATATGAGAAATTATGTGTCTACATTATTTCTGTAGACTATGTACAATTATTTTAAGATTTAATACCTTCATTTTAACTTTTAAACATTTCATATCATTCAACGCAAATTTTATTTATAGAAAATTTAAAATAATATTTTTTGTTTAAAAAATAAAATAAAATTATTTAATTTGTAACGATATTATTAGTTTAAAATAATTAGTTAGATATAAAATATCAAAAAAAATCTATAAAGTTAGATGCATGGTTAATAAAATTCAACACCATATTTATTAATTAACAATTATTTTTTCTATGTTGAAATTAAATAATCCTGATCTTTATTTATTGATAATTTAAAACTATAAATTCTTGTCTAAGAAATAAAATAAAATTATTTAATTAATAACAATATTGTTAGTTTTAAATAATTAGTTAGATATAAAAATATCAAAAATTCCAAAAACAACGTACTCGGTTGATGCATGGTTCGTTAGATAGACAGTGTTATGAAATTTCAGCTTGTACTAGCTAGTACAAAAATGGAAGCCTATTTGCCTATAAGGTTCAGTGAGATGTATAGCATATGATTTTATGAATTTAACTGTGGGTGGCGATGGTTTTATGCTTTCTTAATTGTCTGAATCGCAAACTCCTCCACCACTAGCTAGTAACGGATGTATCCTTGTCATACCGATGAATTTTGATGATGAAATGTTTGAAGTGGTCGGTAAAATGTTACTCGTTTAACCTATTATGCGTATGTATGTCTACCGACGTCCGCGGCGTGGATGACTATAATTCCATATGTACAAAAAAAGTTGGTGACCAAGACAAGTGTAATTTTATAAAAGTTGTTTTTAGCGGTTTTGTTTCCTAAAAAATCATATTTTCATATTTTTTATACTTGCAAACATTTACAAATGCATATTTCTGTAGGAAATCTATTTTTCATATACAAAAACTCTAAAAGCTATGTACGATGTCAATGGAAAATAGTGTAAGAAGAATTCATCTATTTTATTTTCAGACTTTGTTCGATTTTCTTTAAACAATAATAGGACATTGCGTTGATTGTAAGAGCATGTCCATCAAGGGGTTCCTAAGGGATTCTTAACCCAAAAAGGTGGTGGGTTCCACCATCTTTTTTAAGAACTCATCTCTAAAAACCCCTAGTTTAGAACCGCCTCTTGCACTGTTTCGTGGACCCCACTGCCACGTGACGGTCCACGATTGGTTTATTTTATTTTTTTAATTTTTTTTTAAAAAAAATCAGAAAAGGTAAAAAAAAAAAGAATTTAAGAACCTATGGGGTTCTTATGGATGAAGATGGTCTAAGGTATTGCGCTGCTACAAATAGGAGTAATAATGAAGGGTTAGTATTGTCATTAGGCATCCTGATTTGTCGTCACCGTATGTATGTATGGCATTATAATCAGACGTCTACTCCACTTTCAGGTGATGCTTCAACTGTTTCACGATAAAGTCACAACACTACACTATTTCAATAAGATAGTAGTAATTGATAAAAAAAAGTGGCTCAACAAAGGCACAACTCTCGTGTTTTAGGGATGACGAGGAGTAGTTTGTTTCTTAGCCACTTTCTTTATATCGTCAGTTTCCCGAGAGAATTAATTACGCACTCCACTTACATTGTCACATATATATAGAGACGATAACTGGCTTAAGTTTTCTTTTTAATTTATTAAACAATCTGAAAATCGAGAATTCAAGTGTTTATTAGAAATTAAAGTCGAACAAAATAATTTAATTCGAAAATAACATCATTAGCTTCGCTATCATCATTCTCATCTGTTGATGGTAAACATTTGAGGATGGCGTTTCACCTTGTTGCCTAGGTACATTTCATGCCATCACAAGAATAGCTGATTTTTGATAATCTCCTCCTCTAACTCGTAATCTTCACTTGCATTTAAACTCTTAAGTTCTTTTCTTGAATCTCAATGTTTGGAAAATTAGCATGCGCACACATGACTAATAACTTTGAAGACTACAATCTACAAAAGTTATAAGACTCTCATCCGTAAATTATGTAACCTATCATCCTAAACACTGTCTACTATACTTGGTCAAATCAGAGTTCATAACCAATCTAGCTAGAAGTTGACTGGCTAAGTAAGATAATCTTTATATTAATCCGATATGTAACATGGCTGTTTAACCAGTTGATAATGATATATAGTTCAAGATGGCTAACAACATATACATATTTTACCACTAATATTTTACTTTTGTATAAATAATTTTCCCCTCAAGAATTATTCACATCTACTTATACAATTGGTAGCAACCGGGTATTCATAGTACGTCGTCCACGTGATGAAACTCGTTAACTAGGGACATTCCCTCAAAAGCTCCACAAAAGCCTTTGTAGCAAGCCGAAACTTTGGATCCAGCTTTAGAAATGAAATTGATATAAAAACATAAAAAATGTTAAGGATAATTATGGTTGACTCGTAGTTATCTCATTCATGTTGTAGTTATCTCTATGTTAGAGATAGAGCTTATCTACAACTATGTACTTGTATATATATGAGTCCCTATGAATGAGAATAAGATACAACACTTTCCACAACACGTTATCAGCACGATAGTCCCTACCCTAAAAGCTAAAAGCTAAAAACCAAAAACCCTTAATCCGGCCGCAAACTTTAGAGAGACCGTTCTCTCAAACCGTATGGACCCAGAAAACTTGTAATATATCAAATCGAAGCACTCGATGAGAAGAATCTGTAGGTCCAGACGGCTTGTCAATCCGATCTCTGACGCGTTCTCAATCTCAATTACAAAACGCGCCGCCGACTTACCTAAAACCCTAATCTCTCCTTCCATCGACGGCGAACTTCAAACGGTCCGTTCTCTCACACCATGTGGACTCAGAAAACGTGTAATATATCAAATTGAAGCCCCGGACAAGACGAAGAAGTCTGTGAAAACGGTTTGCCGATCCGATCAGTGACGCGCCCTCACGCACAATTACAGTGAACGCCGTCAAGCTTTGAAATCTTCATACGATTTCAAAAGCTAAGTTTTCTCATAAACCCTAAGTTTTTCATGAACCCTAATCTTCTTTCTCTTACAGAATAGAGACTTTGGAATATATCTAATCCTTCTTGCTTACAAACTTGATATCAGCTAGATTCAATCCCATTGGTTGCAACTCAAAAGGAACAAACATCAAAGGAGCAACCCATTCCCTCTCTAAGGTGGTCCGATTTCCTACTCCATACAAGAAAAGGTTCTTCTATAAACCCTAATTAATAGAAACCAATACTCTAGGTATGGAATCAAGAAATCTATAATAGGATATCGGATAGATTGAGTGATTACTTGATCATATAGAACCGGATGATAGGATATAAAATCTGGTTGTATGAAGAACACTAAACCCTAAATTTTAAATCGGTTTGTTCTCTACATAATTGATTGATTGTTTGTGCATGGTAAAATCTATCCTAATGTCGATCATAGGGCCTTGAAAACCCTAGTTTGATTCGCCCATATCATGGATAGGTTGCTAGAAAGTTGTTTTCCCTCACTCGTTGGAAACCCTAGCCGAAACTCTTGCATGAACCCTAGAACCCTAATTTCCTTTTTAGGTTAACTTGATATATTTTCGAGTTTGATTGTTTTTGGAATGTTTCCATATTTGTTTGATTGAGAGTTTAAGTTGATAGAATTAAAAGTAAAACATAAATCTCGAATTTGGAAAATTCCCTAAAGACATAAGACCTAAAATTTGGACAATAAGAGATTTTAAGAAAATTTACATTTTGGAATTTTTAAAATTTTTCATTTTTGAACATTTCCATTTTTGATCATATGCAAGCTAAGTTGATAGATTGTGTGTTCCATAAAATCTATTTCGAATATGAATCACCTAAAGGCCTTGAAACCTTAACTCTGAAAATGTTAAGATGATCATTGAAACATTTCTTGGCCGTGTGCATAGCTTATTTGATCAATGAAACATGTTTGATTGCTTGGATTGCATTATCACTCGACCGTGTGACTTTTGTATCATGCTCATGTTGTTCCCACACCATGGATTGTTGAAATCCTAGTTTCTAAATTAAACTTATAAGGGCCTTGAAACCCTAAGTACTATGATTAATAAAATCGGGTGGAGAAATTATTGATTGATTTTGATTAATCCATGAGAATTAAGATGCTAGAATTGTTTGATGCATCCATGATACACTAAGTAATAATATCCTTACCCGGTCTTGAATCCAACCAAGGTCTAAACCTTGTCGACCTTGATCGCATATAGGATCACATGGTCGATTGGTTAATTGCTTGGTCGAGGATCAATAACTAAAACTCGACCTAGGATTGTTTTGCCTCTCATCGTAGCAATCATACATGGCCGTATGGCCTTAGCATATCGACCATACATATCCCACGTCCACACTGTTCTGATTTGGTCGAAATAGAAATTCTTTTGGTCAAGTAACCAAATGTGAAAAACCATGGGTGTTGACTGGTTGATTGTTTGAATTCTAAAATCCTTGAATTGGTCGATAATATATGATCTCAAAAGTCGAAAACCTAAAGCTATAATCATTAGACACAAAGATTATCCTAAAGATCATGTGTGTTGATTGGTCGATTATTTGATTGCTTGGTCGAAGATTAATAACTAAACCTCGACCTAGGACATATAAAATCCCGACCTTGAAGCTCGGTTTGACAATCTCGTCCTAGGCCCGATCCGACATTGAAACCGGATAAGAATCAAACCCAGGTTTAACTTGGTGTATTGTCGACCTTGAAGCTCGACCCGACCTAGCACATAATCCGAACCAAATCTATTCTAGACCTAAGGTCGAACCTAATCGATCTTATATATTCTCGACCTAAAACATGTCTTGGACCTAACCACGTCCATAAAATAGTCCACACGGCTATAGGAACCATTATGGTCACAGCCGTGGTTGATGACAAAGACGTGATCGAGGCCACTATAATGTGAGCCATGGTCGACCGAACCACTATAGCAAAGGCCATTGATTTCAAACCCATTCAGGCCGTGGTCGGGACCAGAAACATGGTATTTCCATCAAAATTTTACCTTGCATAAATGCATATGGTCGTGGCTATTAACAGCTCATATGGTCGAGGTTAACAAACTCGGACCGTGGCCGTATAAACCACAATAACTATCGTGGACCCAAAATTTTGGCCATGGTCGAGGGCAAGTAAGCCGTGGTATTTCTAAACCACAACACCCGACCAACAAATCATTGAGCCATAGGTGTGGAAAATAAAACCATTTCGATAAGTTATGTAAAACTCCCAAATAATCATTGTGACCTCTATCAAGAGAGTCCAAAAGGGAAGAATCTAAAACCCCATTTGGTCCAAGATGGCAATCGTGATAATCAAAATAAACTTATGAATTCTGAAACATATAGTTGTCTAAATGATTAAGCTATATTTCGACAAGAAAAATTTATAAATGAGTGTATAGTCGGTCTAATAAGACCTACGACTAAGGCATTACCTAAAGGGCATGGATTTTATTCACCCATACAGACCCATTGAATGGTTTCCAAATAGAAACAATGGGCAAAAGAAAACAAAGTTTCTTGACATTAAAGAAAATTGCCTAAGGCCTTATAAAAATGGTCAAGACTATACACGAATTCTCTACTGATCTAAACTATGCTAAGGATCAGTATGTTAAGAGGCAAAAAGAGCCATGGATACCCAAATTGGTATACCCACGAAATTACACTTAATGACATGACTGGATTAGCCATCCAGGTCTAAAAACTTGATTGCTATTGCAAAGGCACCAGAGTTATCCCATAAGATCTCACGTTGTGTAACATGTACACAAGGAAAACTCATTAGGCTTTATTGTCCTAAGCATCACGAAAAATAAGTATGTTCATGAGGGGGAGTGAGGATTAAACCCAGTGATACATGACCATACAAGAAAATTCGCATAACATGGGTTGTAACCATGTCATAAAAGGCTTAGAAATTCAGGTTCTCTTGGTGATAAATCACCCAAGTCCAGCCTAATGCTTAGGGACATTATGAATTTACATGTACAATGCAATGTATGCATCAGGCCATATAAGTGAGCATAGCTATTCCCATCTCAGAATGAATACGGATCATAAAGCCAGACATATACCATCTTGAGATTTTTATTAAACAAACCACCACAGACAATTGTGCCGTCTAAGATGGAACCTCTGAAGAGGATTGAGAATATATGTTGGATAAGTATTTCTTTCTCCCACGAGTTTTAAATAAACCTTGAGCCAAATATGGGTGATCAGATTGTGGCCAGGTACACGGATTGCATGATTGAGAATGGACAACACTTTTCATGTTTGTCTGATGGCATTTCTATGTCACTCTTTTTATCGTTATACAATTGGTAGCAACCGGGTATTCATAGTACGTCGTCCACGTGATGAAACTCGTTAACTAGGGACATTCCCTCAAAAGCTCCACAAAAGCCTTTGTAGCAAGCCGAAACTTTGGATCCAGCTTTAGAAATGAAATTGATATAAAAACATAAAAAACATAATCTTAGTTGTTTCCCGAGGATGAGTAAAATAAGTAAATAACTAACAGAAAACATAATCACAGCTTTATTCATTTGGATCATCACTATTTACTATTCACTCTGATTATATCTAAAAGTGCAAAGATTAAATTATTACTTGTAAAAAGTATTATTTAATACATAATTCAGTTAATTATTAAAAAAATGTACATAACTTAATTGATCATACAATTTCTATTAACAAAAATTTCTTTAAAATATAAAATAACTTATATTTTGAGATAAACAAATACTTGTAAAACAACTTATATTATAAATCAGAGAGAGTATTATTCACCATGGTTTAAAAGTTACAAATTACTAAGTAAAAATACCCCGAACAGAAAGTATATCAAAGATGAAATTTCTTTTTTGTTATAAGTAAGTTGGTTTACTTTTAGTTGTGCTTTTCTTTAACATTGGAAATTGCAAACCTCATTAATTCACGCAGGTCCAAAGTCCAAACAAATGCAACTAAAGTTTCTTTTATGTCTGCAAGCTCCTCAATCAAAGGACAGATGTATGTGTAGATTATAACACGAAATTAGTGTTTCTTTGACAAATACTCGTAATGGCATAATAAAGACATACCCTCGTGTTGCCTTTAGATTTTCTTCTGACTTTTTACTCGGTTTAAGCTAAAATATTCATCTTTCTCTACAATAAATATATTATTTGTATATAAGTTTACATGTAATACGAAGATAGTTTGACAGCATTTAACATGTGTCCAGTTCCAGTAACACTGTGTTATCAAAGCGTTATATATATACATCCATAACTTCCACAGAAAAACTTGTAAAATATAACTTAGTGGAAGAACCAAATTGGCTTAGGTACCCTTTTTTTTTTTTTTTGCTTTTGGGTTAAATTTACTTCCTGTTTTGTTTTCATTAGGACTATAATAGAATATCGTTGAATATCGTTGAATATCACCATACGTCTTTCCTTTTCCTTCCCCCATTTAAAGCCTTGATTAGTGATATACACTACTTTTGTAGATGATTTATCCATGCACTTGGATTTGTTTTTTAAAATGTTTTAACAATAAATAAGAATCTATTGATTAGCCTCAGTCACAGAAACTTTTAGTTTTACAAAGAGGTACAATAATAACTTCTCGTTGTCCACAACAAAAACCTCCATTCTCTAAAATATAATATGTATATATGCATAATATGTCTATGATTAGGCCATAGAGAAAACATACTGGCTTAGTTGACCAGGGATGATTATAAATTGAGTTATGACTCAGTTATCAGCGTACATAAGGTTTTAGAGATTCTTTATTCTATATAAAATATCCTTCTTCTGAAAAATCTATGTTTTAGAAAAAGATGTTTACAAAAATTATTTTTATCTTTACAATATATTATTTAATGATAATAGCAACTTCAAAAATATAATTTTGTTTATTAAAATGTTATTGATTCAAAGTTATGAGAAATAGTTAAATACAAAAATAATCTATTAATAATCAAAATTTAATATGACTTTTCAGTATATGTGAAAATTCTAAAATTTATACTCCCTCATTTTGTATTAAATATTATTATAAAGTAATTTTTTTTGTTACAAGATAAGTATTATTTTAGAATTTTAATGTAAAATTTATCAACTTTATATGCTATATGACTTTTTATATTTTCCACTTTACTTTTTCGTTAATTAAAATATAGTAAAATTTGTACATAATAATATTTTTATTTAAAACTATAATTTAAATGATACGAAAATAATATAGTTTTTAAACAGTGAGACTATATTTTATTCTTTTTTGTTTCATAAAGAACATCATTGTACATTTCTGATGCAAAATTTCGTATTAAATATTTTTTTTTACTATTTTAAATAATCAATACATGCTTAGGTAAATCATTTTCATTTGAATAATGATATCATAAATAGAAGTTCATTAATATATTCTATTGTTTTATTAATCCGTTTGAAATGTGTATAAGTGACAGTTTTGCCGACACAGAAAGAATATACAAGAGCCACAAAAATTCACACACGTTGTTACCTAACTTGAGAGAATAACAAAACGTTATGGAGGGAAAGTTGACGATTGAACCCTTAAATCATAGAAGAAGAGAGTTTAGGAGTACTGCATGTCTGCATCGTATCTATTTTGTGTCGGTGTTGATAAAAGTAAAAAGTACATTGATTGCCATGTCATACGACTTCATATCGATCCGTTTGTCATTTTGCTACGAGAATTACAAAATACACACTACAATAAAAATACATACAAACTTTGGTAAATCAGTACAGATTCTCATAGAGTACAAATATGCTGTACAACAAGATTCATTAATTTTTGCACTAACGAAGGAAAAGAAGAGCACACATTAAATAAAAGTGAATGTAGTTCAAGCCTTACTAGATTATATTACCATATTGAGTTACAAAAAATGTATTCTGAACACTAATCAAAAAGAGCTCTCTACTATAACAAAACAACAAAACCCATATGGTGCTTAAGATACACTTGGAAACCTCTCTGCACATTCCCCAGAACTGTGACAATTGTCCATCATCTCTTTGAAAAGAACAAAACTCATTCACTTATAATCTCTGATACCTTTTACACAGACTGGGATAAGTTTCATGTCAGAATCTAGGCATCAGACTTGAGAAAAGTTTTAGACATGCAGTTTCAGGTAAATAACATCTTGATTTCAGGTAAAAAAAAGAACATCTTCAGAAAATAGTAAATTAAATTCACATGAAAGTAAGCACTTCTCATTGCAGTGGTATAAAATGAGCTCATATTTTTGTTGTTTAATCTCTCTCTCTCTCTCACTCTTTCACTTGTTCTGCAAAGGAGGGTCTGAACATTCACTTTGTTGGTTGGGATTAAGACGATAATTTACACATTAATACTTCCAAACATATCATAAAGTTTGGGACATCTTTGTAACACCCAGTGGTCGATTGATTATTACCCCTCCATTTTAAAAAGGTCTACACTTTAGAATTTTTCAATATACCAAATATCTAGACTTATTACATATAACACGAATGATCAATTGTAATTTAAGTAACAGTACTGGTCAACTGGTTGCCCATTTCATTGTTCCAAGTTGTGATTATGTAACATTTACTGGAGACTAGAAGATTGCTTGTCATGTTGAAAAGAAAATCTAGACGTATTTCAATATCCAACCTACTAAATGTTGCAAATCATTTTTTTTTTGTAAAATAAAATTAAGTAAAACGACTGTGAACTTCTGTTTCTCTATACATTAAGTTTCCAAGACGTCAAATAAATCATCAACGGAGAAACAGATTGAAAAAAAATGTATAGGAACAAGAATAAGCTTTTGATACAAGCACCTGAACTCAAGATAACTCGAAAAATAACTTTCACTCTGACATTTGCAACAAATATTCTCTTACCCAATGAACTTATAGTAAGCCAGCAAGCATAGCTCCTGGATCATCAGCTAAAGCCGCTGGGCTAGGCGGTTGAGCTACAGGTGGTGGTGGTGGTGCTGCTGCTGCTACTGGAACTAGAGCTCGAGATCCCATTGGAATAGCAATTAGTTGTTCCTTTATAAATTCTTTCAACCTGTAGGCAAAAGAGGTCAATAAATCAAGCGTAAAAAGCTATGTTTGGGAGGTTGAGTTCGTGTTAAGAGGCAGAGTTGTCATACTCAAATGTAAGGGTAGGATCTCCTGAGCCTACTGTCATTCGCAGTTGGGTTCTGTCTGCTGGGTCCGTTTCAATTCTTGCCTGAAAAAAAATACATAAGAACAGGGACAATGTGGGATAAGTCGAAGAAATTAAGATAACTGGAAAAGTGGTTAGTGCCAAAACCACTCAGACAAAACAGAGCATGGTTGAAGTCTCACCAAACAGAGCATGGCTCCTGTGGTTTCAGAGTAGAAGGTTGTGCTTGCCACTAGATTATTAGGGTTCGGATCCTACAACAGAAAACCGTACAAGTTTAATTTATAGAACGCATGTTTGCAACAAGACTAACGAGGGACTTGGATATACAAGTACTTACAAGCCAAGGGCATATCGTCACCCGGAAACTGTTAAACAGGTTCGCCATTTCCGGAAGAGCTAGAGGTCGTACACCTCTTACCTGTAAGAAAGTGCGGTATCAGATTATGATGACCAGCGTGACACACATTAATGTTGAGCCGCATAAACAAGCATATGTAGTAATCTCGGATGTTATCTATGACCATTTTGACTAACATGAATTCAAAGCTAGTTCACTATTTTCTTTGAAAGGAAACTTGTCAGGAGTATTTGAATTCTTCCCAACACTAATATACTTTTATTCGATATTTGGTCAGAGAAGATGAAATACATACAACTTCCTGAAGTTTCAAGGGTGGCCCTGAAAGTGCTCTCCATTGCGGGAAGAACTCTTCAGATGTCAATTGTAGAGGTTGAAGAAACTTATTCAAGACTGCTGGGATGCGCAGTTTTGCACCAACCTATAAAAAATCCAGCTCGTCAGGTATAGTCACAGATACTAAAGAAACATTCACCAGACCAAACAAGCCGAGGGTTGCGGTAAGTACCACGATTGTACCAAGCTTGTAGGAGAAATCCAAAACCGCAACATCTCTGCTAGGGCGGATGTTCATCACTTCAAGTGGAGATTGCACCTATAACCATGATAGAAATTGGTACACTAAGTAAACAATAATGATGCAGAAAAGAGGAGAAATCGTAGGACTGAGTTCAACAGAAAAAAAAAAGGACCTGTGCTCGAGGAGGAATTGTATCAGGTACTGGAGATAATTCCAATTTTAAATGCGCAGGGGGTAGTATTAGAGCTCGGACTGATGTAAGTGGAGAAGTGCTTTTGTTTCCCAAGAAGAGGACAAGTCTCCCATGGTGTCCTCTCCATTCAGCTTTGATGCCGATCTGAGGAATACCAATACTCAACAAAATGAGGAACATAAGATATAGAAACGTTTCATTCTTTGCAATCATTATTCAGCGTTTGCGGGCATATTAGTCGCACCGGCCAAAAAATCTCAAAAGTAAGACGTTGCCTCTGTAATCTGGGTACCAAAATAGATAAAAATCAAACCTGGATATAAGGATCCTCGTATAAGACACCACTGTCTTTCAAACATAAAGCATGAAATCTCTCAGCAATATTTCCGATGACCTGTTAAAGAAAACAAAACTGAATAAGAAAACAATCCAAACATGCAAATAGTAGCATGGAGTACAAAAATATATGTTTATTGTTAATGTATACAACATCAATTCAACAAGTTCATCAGATTTCGCGGCTGTAAAATTATTACGTGGAACAAAGCCTAGAAACTCTGCAGAGATAATACCACAACAGCACTTCTCAGGTACGATTCCATTCAAGGTATACGTTTTACCTTTTCCAAATAATAAATTCATAAAGCGAAAACAGAGAAAAAAAAATAGCCGATAGTAAAAAAACTAGGGAAAGAATAAGCTAAAAATATTAGAAATATAATTTCATCCATGTTAAAAACTACTATTCCAAAGAAAGCAAAGGAAGAATAAAACAATACCTCTACAGTGTTTGTTTGCTCTCCAACAGGTACAATGGCCGAACCATCCACATCATCTGGAACTCCTTGTGTACCAGTGGGACCGTGTTGCTCAGTTGACACAGCTCCAGGTGGAGCCTCTATAGCAAGAGGACCAAGAAGGTCGCTAAGGAGATCTGGTGATGGAGCTTGTGGATCTATATTACTTGAAGTTCCATTGGGCTGAGAGATAGATCGGGCTACTGACTGGGGTTCCTGCTAGACACGCAAGGAGAAACAGAGATAATAAGAAAAAAGTATGTGCTATATTAAGCCAAGTAAAATGAAAAACGAATCGATAATTAGGGCCGACAAATATTAGTACTCAGTGTGCTTCCACTTACACTTGGAATTTTCAAAGGTGGGGGTGCCCCACTAACAGGCTGTGGCTCAGCCAAAACCAAAGCATTTGAAGGCTGTTGTTGTGCTCTAAGCTTGATGGCACTCTGGTCTGCGGTATCTTCAACAATTTCTGCCTTTTTAATCAATGACGACTATGGAAGAGACAAAAATTCACCATCAGATCATCCAATATCCAACGTCACATGAAAGTAACTTTCATGGAATCACAAAATAATTTACCAACCTGACGCTCCGGAAATTTCGGCATCTCAGCCAATACATCCATCAAGGCAGCACCTTTTTTACTCAACTCAAAATATTCCACTGCCCTCTGTTGTATCTCGACATCAATACAGCTCTCGTACCTGCCAAAACACAAAAACTTTTAGAAAACATGATTTGATTACCAAAAAAAAGAGATCATAAATGACAAGCAAAACATTGAGAATGATGACAAGGTTAGCAAAACTCACTTCTTGAATACAGCCCAAACTTTTTTTTCTAGTTCTGGATCCCGGGGTTGAGTGTGCATAAGAAGCTTTGCATAAGTGGAAAGTAGAATAGGAATGGTGGGAGTCCTGAGAAAGAAAGAAAAAAAAACATAAAAGGCATACCCTAAGACAAGAAGAGCACAATGCAGGATTGTGTTGTCCTTACGATACTGTGGGAAGCTTCTCATGTAAGATGTTAAAGAGTTCATTAGCACTGCATCCAGGTTGTCTGGCTAGAAGGTGGCCATACTCCCCCAATATATAAGCACTGACCTGAAATTTCGAGAAGAATATACTATATTGTGATAATCAACTTTTTATTGTATATAAACATCTTTAACTTTGTACTATGCACACAATTTCGATACAGATAAGATTGTGTCAAAATGGTAGTAAGTAGTAACTCCACTTTCCCAGCTTAGGTTATTATATCACTTATCTGCGCAATGCAATATTGATTTTTTTTATAAAAGAAGCGAGGATGTACAACCTTCACCATTGTCTCATGTATGGCAATCTTGTCCAAATATTCCCTTGCCTTTGATGCGGCATAAGGCTGTCATATTAAGGAAAACTGTAAGCAACTCAGAATATCCTGAATAGGATAATGTACAACATATTTATTCTGCCAAATCTTAAATACCTGGAGGTCTTCATTATTTGTTACAAACTGAACCACACGAAACCAAATGTCATCGCTAACAAAATCCCCAGCTTTATCGATCAACTGAAGGATCACATCTACATACCTAAGCAACGTCAAAATTAACATTTAGTATAGTGAAAGGTTGATCAACTGCTTGTGCAAGTAGGCATCTATAAGGCCACACCAATTGGCTAGTGCATGTCCTCGTAATTATAACTGGGTGCATTGAAAAAGTGTAGATCTCTTGTACAACAAGTTATCCTTACCATGATAGATCAGGAGCAAATTTCTCAGCAAGAATGGCAGCTTTAAGTGATAATTCCTCACGCATGGAAAACTCTGCCGTGCTAAGATACTGCAATGTATTTTTCGGTTTAATATAAGCTTAAACACTACACAGCTAATCTGTCGAACATCACAAAAGGAAAAGGAGTCCAAACCAAGAAAATTTTATTAATATGAAGCCAATGCCAAGATTTACCCGCAACAGCTCTTCGACTATATCCTTTGCATTTGACACATCGCACATCCCATAGAGCAAATCAAGAGCACGTCTACGAATACTGCAGGAAGTTCAACCACTAAGTGAATCAGATACCGTTAGCAAAAGAACCAAGAAAATAGATATTGATAGAACTAGAAGTTCTGGAAACGGCTGCCTCCATTTGCAATGGAAAAGGGGATTAGACCTATATGGACTTTGGTACTCATTCAATCCAGTTATCTTTATATGAAAAGGTAAACATACCAAAAATGGTTTCTTACAAGAGAACAAATCAAGAAAACATGTTTCACTAAAACTACATTGCAGAGATTCAGATTTAAATTTAGAGTTTGATACATGCAATCCGAATTGCGTAATTTCAGTGCTGGCTGAAATTCTTCGAACTTCAGAAGTTCAGAACTATGACCAATTTCATGATTGAACTTAGCTATACTGGTTCTGGATTAGAGCTTAAAAAGAAAAGATAAAGATCCGGTTCACAAGCCATACAAGCTGATACTGAGATGGTAAAAAAACCAACCTGATGTCGGGGTCTTTCAAGGAGGTGATTATTTGAGACTGATGCTTCTTTATGACATCTTGGACATCGGTGACCATCAGCATTCGTGTCATGTTCTCCTGAAATGTTGTCAAGAAATGCATCATGACAGGTCACTAAATGAGCGAACCACTAGCGAATCAAGTTATGCACCACCAAACAGTAAACAAATTGAATGTTCTAGCTAGGCTTAGATCAGGACGTGTGTATCCGAGATCTCACCAAGCCTAGATATCTGATGTTGGGCTCACGGACAGAAATAAACTTTCCAAGAAGAGCAACACACTGTGACATCATCTCCTTCTCAGCATCAAGATGGATGACCTATATCACACATACATCATCAAGTTAGGAAGTTGCTCACTAATCCGGATAATTGTTAAGCACATTCGAGTCATCTAAGAACATACAAAAAATAGCATGCAAGTAACTGCAAGCGAGTCAAACACATTTTTCTCCACCAAAACCAAAAATTTTGTTTTAAAACCTCCACACATGTTATTATTATGTTTTGATATAACAGTGTTTTTATGTAAGTTGAGGCGCAAAGGGAATGGGGAGATGAAAGAATGAATCAATAAATTTTATGGCATCACATTCTTCCCCAGCTATCTGATGAACTTACCAGGGATAGAGCTTCAAATAGCACCGCGTGAGATGCATTGTTCTTATTCACATTTTTCACAACATCTGTCCCCATTAATATCCGCTGAAGGACCTGAAATTTCCATGAAAGGCCATCAGCTATAATAGGAAGACATATAATAGAATTAGAGATTTACTTGAGAAATACTGAACCTCAAAGAGAGATTTTCTGGTACTGGGATCTTCAATGGTTGGAAAATACTGAAGAGCCCTCATCGCCTTAACCTGTGCTAACCACATAAATATAAGAATCCAAAATACCTTAACTGAGCCGCAAAGATAGACCAAATCTTGGACAAATCTCTATTTTCATGAGCCCTTTCACATGAAATTATAAGATTCACGGGATTATGTGCTCAATATAAGTGAAGGACAAACCTGGAGCCAAGGAGATGGGATGCCATAGTATGTGTACTCCTGAGGCACGTCCTGGTTCCTAGCAAGGCGCTCCAATATTTTGACACATTTAGGTAGACAACTTGAATACGTCCCATGATTATTTGATACCAGAGCTACAAGAAGACTAGTAGAGGATGTCAAGACACCAAGATCCCGTTCATCCAAAAGTTGTGTCATACGATCCGCCCTAGAAGCACAAAACAATCTGAATTTAGGAACGGCCGCCAGTTAAAATCAAACAACCAGTTACCCAGAGTGTTATTACACACCAGCCATCAACGTTGATGGCATCCGGATTTTTCCTGAACAAGCGCAGTAGGCACAGTGCCGCTTTTTTCCTTACGAGCGGTCGGCAACTGCTAGAAACCTACAGCAAATAAGTACCATAGCGTTAATATGTTTACTTATATGGAAATATGTCCATAACCTATCGTCTTGGGGTCACTTACAAGTAGCTTTTGAACATCAGGTGCCAATGATTCAGCAAAATCTCTCCCACCAATATTTCCAACCTACAACAAGGCAAACATGGCAAGGTAAGAGAGCCAGAGAAGAAAGGACACGCCACTTTAATGAAGTAGAAGGCTTTGAATATAGAGAAAACAAATATAACGTGGCCAAAAACTTCCATTGAAACAGTCACTTAACTGCGTCCCATAATCTGAGTGACTTCACTACGCTCTAAGATCTCAAGACAACTATGGGAAAAAGAGCACATACCAAAGTCAATGCCAGGCACTGGAAAGTCTCATTCCGACCAATTATATCGTTCCGCACTGTATTTATTGCCAACTTCAAAAAATCATGGTTCTCATTGAGCAAGCAGGATGTAACAATGTAGCCAACCTGTAAGCATCGATAAAAGTTCGATACATGCAACTTAGGTAGGAAAGATACCAAAATATATAACTGATAATGCAAACCCTTGGGAGAATACGCATGGCATCATTTCTATACCTGGGTTAAAAGTTGCTATACTGGTGTTACTATATACTTAGTAAATGTCCTATTACATTACCAGGTCCAATCAGACAGAATAAAATTCCAAAAGCGCTTGAAATAGTATTTAGATGCAGCTTATCATGGTCTTCATTGAAACTTACTTTGCTTCATCTTGATCACTAGATTTAATCAAACAACTACCCCTCGTATTTCTCTTCTCATAGCTTTAAGCAATACTTAACTGCTTGGGATAGTAAACAAAACTTTACTAACCTGCTTTTCTGGATACTTTGGAGCAGATATAAGAGATACCGCCTCCATATGGCCAAAATCCACATCGTAACCTAGCATATGTATATATAGCATCTTCCAGACATATTTCTTCTTTTTATATGGTGTCAAAACCTGACAAACATAAAACAATATGAGAAAAAAAACAATCAAAGAATGCCTGAACAATTAATGTCTAACATGAAGCTAAGAATACTGTAAATATTGTAACGGTCCAGCTGGCCACAGATGGGCACTACAGGCCGGCTAGAACTCTGATACTTACAGTATGAAAACAGAACTTCACCAAAAACTTGATACATCAACACAGCTTAATCTACTTCGTAATGAGCTATTCAAATCTATCTGTGACCTTGATTCTATACTGAAACCGTAATTACATATAACCAAAATTTTCCCGACTTCTTTCCTTCTTAATATATTCAGACCTCAGACACTCTTGATTGATCACAATTCACAAGAAAAAAGATAGTTTCTTGTATCCCGTCTATCTACTAGAAATACCCTAACGAGCTTCAGAGTAGAAACTAGTAGTGATGTTTAGAACGGTAAGATACAAGGCAAACACTATACTGCCTTATCAGGGAGCAAACGACTATACACCTATTAGCTCTCGCAATGGAGTGTATTGGAACTGAGTTTAACGTTACATCAACCTATTAGCTCGAGCCTCTAGCTATGGTGTAATGTTAAAACATTCTTGAAGGACACATCTCCAGAATCTCTATTCAATACAAAACCTCATCGGATTACAGAGAGAGAGAGAGGAGAAAGAGAAGCCCCTAACCTTCTCGTTTTTGAAGCATGTACGTATGTTACCCAGCTCCTTATCAACTCGGAGTCGCTCCGCCTCCTTGTTCTGGCAATTACGAATGTCGCTGATGAAAACGGAGAGTCCTCTCATTCCAGTCATGGTGGGAACAATCTCTCAGATCCACCGTACGCTTGGGCAGATCCAAACTCGAGACCACCGGATCTAACTACGACGGAAGGCGTAGAAGTAGAGCTCGAGGGTGAACGATTCGCCGGAGCGTAGATCGAAACCCTAACCTAGAGATATGGAAGATGGGAGTTTCGAATTGAGGAAGATTCAAAAAAGGGGGGAGTGATCTGGAGAAGGTGAAGAGAGATAAACCTGCGGGGAGCGACGGGAGACGACTTTTATTTTTCGTTTTAATTTACAGCTGCTACTATTCATTCAATGTTGTGTGTATTTCAGTTTTTTTTTTTGTCTTTTTATTACATAATATACTAGGTTTTGATTTCTAAATATATAAAAATTATTAAAAAATTATATGCGGAAATTTCAAATATAAAATAATACTAACATATATACAGAACTGTTCCTAGATGGTTAAAAGTACAAAATGTAAGAAATGGGAAGAGTTAACTTTGAAAACAATTTTTAAATAACAAAATATAGCTGTAAATATAAATTTTTAGAAGTTAATATCCAAAAAACTGTTCGTACAAATCAAAGAGTTGTGAAAAATACATATAACCATTCAAAATATTGTTTATGCAGTGTTAGAAAGAGTAAATGTAAGAATTTACAATATAGAAGTTATTAAAAGATACAATCTTCTAAAAAATATTTTTAGAATTATTAAAAAAAATATTTTTATAACTATTAAAAAAATATTTTTAGAATTATTAAAAAAAATATTAGTGAAAAATACAAACAAAAAAGTAATGATAAGTAAAAAAGGAGTACAAGTTCACCAAGAAAGTACATATTCATTGTTGTGAGCTCCATTAATTTGCAGCTCTTCCACAGGTACGGTGAGTTCAATATTGACAACACAATATTAACTCCATTACCATCAATTGTGACTAGTAAGATCCCACCAAAAACTTTATCACAGTTTAGTATATTTCTCACAGTAAAAGTTTTTTTATATTTCTCATAGTAAAAGTTTTTTTATATTTCTCATAGTAAAAGTTTATAAGTAGTGTTTACTCAATGGAGCTTCTTCTAATGAGCTGAGCTTAATAACTCAAAAATAGAAATTGTTGGATCAATGTATCAACATCAATGAAACTTTGGATCAGGAAAAAATTGAGGCACAAAACAGAAAGAAGGGAACAAAAGAGATGAGGATGTAGCAGTTGGATGACAGGGGTGGCCAAGCTGTTACTGTGAAGATACTCCATCTATCAGATGATGCTGCCATCGAAGTATCCTAAAGAATATTTTGATTCCTTTTTATTATATTTTCTTGCAAACATATTGAAAATATATGTCTCACAAGAGTTATACACTCCACATATATATCTACGCAAACGTCAAAAGGGCCAAAAATGACGTTTGCTTGACATAATTCAGGGCCAAAAATGACGTTTGCTTGACATAATTCTGCCAATAGGATACGAATCTTTTTACATTTAAGCTAAAATATTTTTCATATGATAAAACTACCATCCGAAACTAAAATATCTTGTAGCATTAGTAGTTATGTGTAAAACTCATATCATGAAGTCATGATTAATACAAGTTTATTAAACTGAATTTTTTAGTTTTTAAAAAAAATTAAAAAATGTTTTTTAAAATTCTAAATAAAAAACAGTTTAACTTTTTTTAACAAAACTAAAAAGCAGTTTTTCAATTTTTTTCTAAAATACCTAACTTAATAAATCTGTATTAATCATGCCCTAATGCTGACGCTGATAACAGTGTTGTCAGTACTGTTTAACTTTCTTGCGGCTTTTATAACATCTTTAAATTCACCCTATTTTCATTTTTAAATACAGTTTGAAATAAAAAATATTTAACTCTATTCTTTGGTGACTAATGACAAATTGACAATCAAACCATGTTTTTGACTTCAAAAACTTTGATAATATCACCGACTAATAATGGACTGATACTACTGTGGCTTTTGGACATCTTTGCCCATAACTAGTTGGTAGGATTATAATCACTGAAAAGAAAAAGATCAAATAAAATCCGTAAAACATCTTTTTATTTTGGTTTTACCACAGGTATTAATTTATTACCGAAAAAAACAGAAACCGTTCGAAACGTTATAAAACAATAACAAAAAGACATCGCATAAAAGCCATACTAATATCACTCCATCTCAGGATATGGTCACAGTGTGATGATCTTGGATCCCATATCTCATCTATACTCTTCTTACAAATAGACGTGTCAATGAAACGATCTTGATGAGATGCATCACCAAGGAGGAGTGTGTAGTCTCGTTTCCGCAAGTTACATGATACCCAATGATAATCCCGTTGACTCCATAGATAGACAGTTGCGATATCAAATGGATGCATTGCCACAGGTGCATAGTTACCGATAATCGGAAAGGCTTACTTCCCACAAAAGTTGCCAAGAGCCATCGTCAACATTTTCATCAAACTCCAGATCTTCAAAACAGTCATTGTTGTAATCAGGATAGTCCGGTAATTGCACAGCCCGGAACTGGTGGGAATCAGAATAGAAATCATGAGCTACGAGTACTCCAGGCTCACTCAGACCACTAAAGTAAACCGTACCATTCAGGTTGATATGAAACATGTCGCTGATGTTTTTTTAATGTTCGTTTGATGAAACCCTTAAACTTTTTGATCTTTACTTGACCAAAAATTATTGAAGCCAATATATAAACTATAAAAAGATCATGTAGATGATATAAATGGAAATTTTCTCTTCTACACTAAATTTACTAACGAAAACATTATATTTTTCTTATTCAATGATATGAAAAATGTCATTATTGCATACGAGTATAAAGGCAACTGGAGAACTACGATACCTTCCTTCATGAGAAATTCAACTTCCTGAAACTATTGGTCCCGTCCGTTCGAGTAATCCGGTTAGAAAAAGTCGGTCCAGATAATGAACCGGTTTCTTTCTATAACTCTCGGTAAATAACCTAATCACTAACGACATTCGATAACCAATAGCTCCATCAGACTAACCAAAACCCAGCCGGTTAGATTACTGGACGCCAGATAACTTAGCCCAATCCACAAACTGCATACCACCATATACATTGTTAGCAAACCGGACTCCAACTGTAAACGCCATCGCAACCACAGGGATGCGTTTGGCTGCTGTAGAACCTTCCACGACCCGTTCCAGCCCGTTGATGATTTGGTAACGTGCGTTGGAAGATAATCCCAGGAACACTCCTGGTCAAAGAACAAAACATAAAAGAGAGTGAGTGAGTGAGTGTTTAATCCAAAGTTTCACAGAAAGTCTTGGCACTTGTCTCTTGAGTTGTGCAACTAAGTTAGGATGATATGCAAAGACTTTACCCCAGAGAGCAGCACTTTCGAATAGAGGTGGAACAGGAACGTCTTCTTCTGATTTCTTTATACTCCTATATTCACATACAAACCCCATACTTAAGTGAAACAAGAAGATTATCATGACTGAGAAGTGGTAAGATAAAGTCGATGGTGAAAAGAATACCGTTTTGCAGTCATGATCAGATTTGCAATTCCCTGACCGATAAGACCGCAGCCGAATCCAACCGACCCATACAAGACTCCCTAGATAACCAAACAGATTAGTTAAACCAAAGGCATGGAAAGAAGAACAAACCAAAAAGAACATTTATAGCAGTTTTCTTCTTCATACCTTGTAGAAGAAAGTAGCAATCCGCTGGTTAACCGAGAATTTACAACCCGGTCTTTCAGCTTCAAAGACACTTCACAACCACAAAACCAAATCCAGTATAAGTACATCTACGTTCTAATAAACAGCCAGCTCCAACATGGAGCACAAAGTGAAAAATGAGAGACAAAGACACTCTTTACCTGCTAGGAAGGGCTGCACAAGAACGCTTCAGGCCGCTAAATAAACCTGTTGATGATACCACAGATGTCTTCCCAATACGTGCATAGGGAGCCAAGAGTCCAACTAAAGCAACATCAACCACAAGACCGACCAAAAGATCAGCCGCGTACAACTCAAACTCAGACCAGAAATCTTCCCCTCTCTTCTGCACTTCTGCAAAAGTTGCACAGCAAGAGTCTATCGCTATCTGCATTTAAATCCGCAGTAACTCCACAAGTCAGAAGACCCTTGACACAATCCTAAATAACCAGTCCAAGGATTCATATTAAAAACAAACCTCAGTTCCAACTTTGAAGAGAAACGAAGGATCTGCAAGCATTCTGTTTCGAAGCATCGTGCATGTCCTCATCAGAAACCCAAGCGGCCAAACAGAACCCTGCAGAGCGCTCTCTGATAAGTCATCATAATCTTACAGAACATCTTCATCACATGTTCCAAAAAAAACCAAACCTGTAGATCGAGATAACGGAGAAGGAAGAGCTTCCGAATCCCGACAGACTTCGCCGCTTCCAACATATCCTCCGGTAATGCAATCCCTCTCCTCTCCGTCTCTTTCATAACTTCATCGAACTTCAGTATCGGACCAAACTCCTTCTCCTCAGCTTTATCAGCTTCATCATCCTCTCCATCATCACCTCCCTCTCCCTCTCCTCCGCCTCCATCACCACCATCCCCGTTTCTGCCGTTACTCCCACCGTCATCTCCGCCGCCGCCGCCGTCGAGTTCCGGCTCTAACTCGCTAAAGGTCTCATCTTTCGATCTGCCGGAGATTTCCCTCGTGACCACGTCCGATCCTACGCATCGAGCTCTCAGCTTCCGAGAAGAGAGCTCCGAGCTCCAATGGATCCGTTTGGATTCGAAACCAGGGCTGCGGCGGAAACAAACCGAACCTTGACCGGCTCTGCATTGAATTCGCGGCTCTACAGTGTTGAACACATCGCTGGATAAATTTGAAACGTGTGAGATTTTTAGGGTTAGAGACATTTGCACGTATGCTCTCGTGTTCGTATGAACCAAAAAGGTTTGATCTTTCGCAGCTTTTCAAAAATCTCAACTTTTTTTTTGTTGGGAGGAAAGAGGAAGAAGAAGAAGGCGGAGTTATGTTTTGGCCTAGGGTTTAATTTCGTATGTGGTTTGGTTTGGTTCGGTTTGGTTCTGATAAAACTCTAACCAAACTCAACCGAACTAAAGTATGGTCGTGTGTCGACGTGTCTACAGATGAGAGGAAGTCAACTATAATAATGC